>JAWQUT010000220.1:163462-216806 GCA_033807755.1 Ellobium chinense
ATAGTTTTGCATAGTGCTTTCAATGCGTCGAAAATAGCCATTATGAAATGTGAACCGCCTCCGCCCTTTAATTGGTCAGTTTACACCTTCCTCTTTCGATGCACAGCAGGGACGCATTTAGATATATAATTTGACTTTAGGCTGGTATCCAGTGATAGGCAGGGCCGGATTAACTTGGTATGTAACCCTGGGGAGGGGAGAACAATACTGAGGGACCCCTTTATGTAGCCTTTCGAATCCAAAGAGAAGCGAGTGTGTGTGTTTGCGTGTGCGAGAGTGAGTGAGTGAGTGAGTGAGTCAGTCAGTGAAAGAGAGAGAAAGAGATAGATAGATAGATAGATAGATAGAGAGAGAGAGAGAGAGAGAGAGAGAGAGAGAGAGAGAGAAAGAAACAGGGCTCTGAAGCTAATTGTCCTTTCTGTCTCCTGGTGAATACACCATTGGTGACGTCGAATTGATTCCCCCCCCNTTCTTTCATTTTTTTTTTGTGTGTCGAAATTCCGGTAATCTCAGATTTCAGTGAGCCTTTGTGGATAATGGATCGTGCCCTGCCACTTCACCAGTCCATTTTTACCACTTCTCTTAAGCCTAGCTAGTAATAATTTCCACTCTCTGACGTTAGTTCACAATATTATCTCAGACCATCAGCAGCGTAATTTCACATACTTCACACGCTTGCCCGCCGTCCGGACACAAACATACACATGCCTTCACTCACATGCGCGTGGACGCGCGCGTGCGCACACACATACATACACACACACAAACACGCACGCACATGCACACAACACGCACACAACACGCACACACCGACAGACAAGAACACACATACACACTCTCTCTCTCTCTCTCTCTCTCTCTCTCTCACACACACACACACACACACACACACACACACACACACACAATTATATAGACTACACCAATACACATAGGCACTAGTCTAGCTACAGTATTATATACTCCAGTGAATGAAGGGGGCGTGTCAGCTGTTATCTCAGCCTAGCGTGGCGTTAACTCTGTTGGTGGCGACCTGTGTGTGACAGTGTGTGTCTGCCAGTGTGAGCGTCGTTGTGCGACGGTATTGTTGCCGCGTTTATAACATGGTGTTAGGAAAGATAGTAGATACACTGTGATGGTTAGAAGTGATTGGGAAATAGGCAGAGGGGAGTGAGAAAAGCTGTTAAGCTCGAAGGAAGGACTGCAAGAGCAAACGAGTCAGAAGTGGGGAGAAAAGAAAGAAAAGTGCCATAGAGACATGATTTGTTTGGGTTTTGTTTTTTTGAGTCATGTTTTAACATCCTGCTATGGTACAGTTATGGCGTTATAAAGTGTGTACAGTTTTAGTCAGAAGGAGCTTGACACCCCCCCCCCCCCCCNCCCCTTCCTCCTTTTCCCTTTCCCGTCAGACCACCGACAAGTGGGTGCCATTGAACTATCGCGATAAAACCCAAGAAGGAATCCGTCGCCACCACAATTCGAACCCGGGACCTTTCGAACCAAGAGAGAGGTCTGCCAGCCTAGGGACTTGAATACGCAAACATAAAACTCACAGTTTTAATGAGGAGGGAAGTTGGATGAAAGGTGTCAACAGTGTTGTGTGGTCATTGCTGATGAGTGTTGCAGGGCACTATAACGAGAATGATTATATTAGTATTAGCTACAGTATTGTCGAGTTTGTGGCAAGGCCTATCAATCAACACATTTGAAACTTGTTATTTCTTTTCCTTTGCCCGCGCCCTTATCTTCCTGGCTGCGCTGCGCACGGGCCCGGGTCTACGAGGGTGATTAAAAAATAATTCTTTGATGATGGCACGCCATCCTGTCTATTGAAAATTCGCACCTGTGCCTAATTTAGAATCTTGTCATTTACCCAGGAAACTCTGTATCATAATAAAAATAATGTTGTCCTTTGTCATGTAAAACATTGTTTCAGTCTCTAGAGTATTCACACAGTAAAAATCCATACAATTTCTAGGCGATGGGCGAGGCCACGAATATTTTTGTCCATCTTCCTACACTACATAAACAAACGTGGAGATTGAACCCTGTCATTATCCCTCATTCATCTGAAAGTAAAGGTAGATAGACTGTGCTCCTCACTCTGAAAGCTAGACCCTGCTATCTACTTTTCCTCTCCCTGTTTCCAATCTCTGTTATTCATTGGAGTTTAAAGTCACCCCATGTCAACTATTAAACGGTAGTAAAATTTAAATCAAGTGTTGTCGGCTTCCTAGTTACGAATAGTAAGGGANGGGGGGGGGGGGGGGAGAGGAGAAGGCATAGTTTTGTATCCCTGCGCCATTATGGCATCATACAACTTTTTGTTTACACAGCCGATTAAGATATGGATGAGTATGAATGTACTGGATTGTAGAGACGTGGCCCAGGAATTTTATGAAGTGGGTTCGGAATTTTGAAAAAAATAAGGGAGGGGTGCTGTTAGAAGTAGGTGTGTATAACAGATGTATAGTTAGATTTCGAAATATATTCAATAATCAAGACAGTTAATTGAATAACATAATACTAAATCAAACAAAATGAAACAAGCAATCTTAAGTCGTCTGGTGAGAAAAGGTTGACATTTTGAAACCCAGCATTGTCTACACTTGCGAACTTTGCTCAAATTTATGTGCTGTCGAGTTAACCGTTAACTGGATACCTGAGCGCGAGACCGACCTAACCCACAAAATGCAAAAAAATGAGATTTTTTGCATGTAGGCTACGGGGGACATTGTCCATCGATATTTTTCACAATCGGGACTCTAGGACCAATACTTTTCAAGATATTAAGGAATGAACTAACCCACATGGCCAAAATTGAAGTTTTTCTCCGTGGCAAAGCGATCTATCGGAGTGGGTTAGTCCTCTTTTCCACAAAACAACGATGGTTAGCTCTCTCTTCCACAAAGTGTGTGGCTTAGCTCCCTTTGCCATGCCCACAGTGAAAAGAGTTCTGGTGATCCAAGCCCTCCCTGACACGTTAGTTTGGTATGTTGAATACTGAAAGCCACTGATGATAGTGGGTACACAATGAGTTCATTATAATGCCATGAGTCCTACCGCCATATTGCTAAGAATCACCAGTTTTGCCCCAGAATCAGTGGTTGAGAAAAGATCCGGTTGAGAAAGATAATAATAAGGTATTGTACAGCAAAGTGTATAAATGTTTGCTCCTCTAGTCAAAGTAATATTATTTTTAGTCTAGATGTTATGTTTTTCAAGCACTAGCATTATGAATGTGGAGTTGAAATATGCCATTTTGCTGATGACTGCCGGCGTGTGTCTTCGGTTTCACCCCCCCCCCCCTCAAGATCCGGCAGCAGTATGCACCCTGGAATATAATATATTATCATGCGAATATCACTGATAAATTCTTTTTTTTTCCCGGACTTCAACGGACCAACATATCAATGATGGGGAGGATAAAGCCCAGCATGAGCCCCTCCTCTAGGGCCCTTGTACGTAGAGGACAGAAGCTGCTTTTATTGTCGTTGTTGTTGTTTTTTGTTGCTCTCTGCTATGAAGCTCTGCACTAATTACTCCCAATCATAGCTCTTCCCCAATGATTTTTTAAAATAACTGTTGATACTAACCACCACTGTTTGATTATTTGACATAATTGTGTAGCTTACTTCCGTCCCCTCTAAAAGGCTCATCAGCATGTCGGTGTCTATTCCCAATGACTCCAGTATGTTTGTGCCTTTAATGACGTCAACTCCTTGGGAGGAAGGAAATGTGTTGTTGAGTCCAACATGCCTTGAAACTTCAGTGGACAACGATAGCAAGGAGACGAGAGTTTAACCTTCACAGAACTTCTAAATCAACCCCCAGATATGTTAGTCAGTCAATGCACTTTTCACACTTTCCAACACCATCATTTTTTGCATTATTCAGAATCATTCCATCGTGTCACATTAGATCAGAATTCTTCTTTTGAAAATCAGTCATTTAATCTTACTGGCAGAAACAGTCTGCCCGACAGTCTGTGGGAGGAACATCACCAAAGAGAAGAAGAAGGATCTTGATGACTTGCTGTCATACATTCCACCGAAATTTCATCATTTCTACCAGTCTTTAAAATCTGATGACAAATCGAAACGCTCTGCTGAAGATATTGATGGTTTTGTGGAGGCCATTGACTTCCAGTGGAAACTGATGAGCAACAACGGTGAAGATCTTAGCTCTGTTGCGATGTCAATAAGCTGCCTTTGACTGGTAGTTTGTTTGACATTTGATGTCATGATGGCAGTGGGGAGGGGTAGAAAATCAAGGAAGTGATTTCCTTTTTCCTTACAGAATACCCTTTTGTTTTGAAAACACGTTTCCGTTCCAGCACAACAGAAACTGTGGTCTTGATTGTTTACATAATCGATTGGCATTGAGGGTCATTAATTTCAATTTTTGTGCTTGGAGAGAATGGCGAGGGGAGGAATGAAAGAGGTCTCGTTTTCTCTGGATTTTAAAATAGTATTTTAAATTCATTATGCTTTGTGTGTTCCAGCACTACGAGAACTGTAGTCTGGTTACCATCGATGTTGTCTTTCCTTCATGAGAAACAACTGGTAGAGTGATCACCGGTAATAATGTGTTTTCTTTCTGTCTTTCGTATAATCATAGTCAAAGTGATACAAGTATAATAAGCTGGCATCGTCCTCTTATTGGTCCCTGGTTTTAAAAGGGGCTTGAGTGACGCCAATCTGTGATGTGTGTAATGTTTGTTCAATAGCAGGTACTTATCAATGACCATGATTTTGTTTTCGCAGGTTTAGTAATTATGATAAGTGCTTAGAAAGACTGTTTTGCGTACCAGTACCAATGACTAATTATTATGTAAGGACTTTTAATTTCACAGTAATTGGTCCTGCAGCTTGGTTCAGTTTAAGGACACGAATGGAACTTAAGTTTGTAAACATGACAATCCACGACAGCAGAACTGCCTCTAATAAATTATAATTTGTTTTAATAATTTAAAAAATGTTAGGTTTTGATTTTTTTTAAACCCCCTCTCTGTGGCTTAGTTCTCTTTGTCTCAAAGTATCTTAAGAAAAAAATCAAGCACCAATCCACATTGTGTGGCTTAGCCCTCTTTGCCTCCAAAAAATCATACAAAAATGTGAAAGCTATTCCACAGTTTGTGGTTTGGATCTCATTGCCCAGAAACTTCAGAGGAAAACTAACCCACAATTTAAGAATATCAAATAACTTTTGATGCTGATGCTGAATGCCATGCTCCTGACAAGTCAGAAATTTCTTTCTGAGTTCTCTGGCGTTTGTACGGAATCGATACCTTAATTTTGAGATTTTTTTATGAATTTTGGAAAGTTCCGAATTGCTTAAAACTTTAAAAGCGATTTTCTCGAAATTGAAACTGTGTGGGTTAGGCCGGTCTCGCGCTCAGGTATCCAACTCGCTTTGTGTGCAGTTTCATTATAAATTTCAGATTTATTTTATTTTCTCTTCATTCCAAAATTAACTCTGCAACTGATCTGCTGTGTTCTCTGTACAACTCTGCACATTACATGTAGTTTCTTTGGAGTCTGGGAAAAGAGAATACATCTCTTCCCTCCCATGCCCACTTTTGTTTTTTGGTGCAGTCCCCCCCCCCCNCCCTTCCGGTCTCTGGTTACGCCACAGCGTGATGGCGTTTTAACGTAGTGAATCACGGAAATGCAAGAGAGTTATGATAAATGTTGGTGGATAATGCAGAGGAGGATTTCCTGGTCAGATCGAGTATTGTGAACACTGGCTGCGTAAACTTTAACTTGCAAGGAGAGCAGATTTATTCAGTCTTACTCATACTTTCTAGAGGGTTTTATGACGTCATCTGACGGTGGGGAACGCCAGTGTCCGCATTTTCATAAGTGGGGGCATTCCACGGCAGGTGACCAGTCAGATATCTTAGAAAAAGGGAAGTTTGTTTTTTTTAATATTTTTTTTTTATCATTCTGTGGGGTGTTGGTGAGCAAGTAGGTAGAAAGCTTTACAGAATCACGGCATGCCGTGATTCTATAAAGCTTTCTACCTACTTGCAATGCCGTGATTCTGTAAAGCTTTCTATCTACTTGCTCATCTACACTCCTGTTTTTAGCTTTACGGCAATTTCTTTACTTTTGTGGGGTGTTGGTCCAACTTTCATTCACCAGTTAGTGTCAGAATTACCAAATCTGTGTGGAAGTCAACTGGCATCACTTGAGTATAGCTGGATTTGAGAGTAACTGACAGGACAATTGTCGTGGAATGGCCCGGAGGCAAATTGCTTCGCCTCCTTCAACAGTAGCACGGAACTCTCACACTTGAAATCATATTAATATCGTTCTTATTGACTTGATATATTATAAGGTCATATGTCAGATTTTAAGACAGTCATATAATGCAAATTTTAATACCTTCGTTTTTTTTTTCGTGCATGTTTCGGCTGGTTGTGTATGGAATTGATTTATTCACAAACTCAGAAATGTAAGAACTTATAGGAGAATTTTTTTTTGGGTTGTATGCGATTGTGCTTCTCCATGCTTCATGTGTTTGTATGTATATGTGTGTTTGTGTGTGTATGTGTGGGTGTGGTTAGAGAGAGAGAGAGAGAGAGAGAGAGAGAGAGAGAGAGAGAGAGAGAGAGCTCATGATAGGCTCTCATTTGATTAGATACAAACATATCATTTGCAGGCACACAAAAACTTCGAAACACCCGTTCACGCTGGAGCACACACACTCTCTCTCCTCACTCTAAATTTTTAGTTCACCTTCCTACTACCACACAGTTGACCGCATAGATACACAGGAAACGGACTACAGTATATAACCACATAAAGTTAAGTCATATTTACAACACTGTTTCGCACCAATCCTGTCTTCCAAGCAACTTCTACCAGCCTTTATTTGGCCAAACCCCAGCATGAGAAATACTGTACCTGCCCACTCGCTTTCCGATCAGACCACACCCACCATGTGAGACGTTTGCGGTTACTTCAGATTTTCTCCTGACGGTTATGCTGGTATTGATAAAAGCGGGCTGCTAGAGTAAGAAGGGGAGAAGCGGGGGCGGGGGTGGGGCTGGAGGAGGGGGAATTTCCGAACACGGAAGAATCTATTTGTGGAAAAATCTGTCATGTGGCATTGTCAGCTACACTCGAGAGGGGACGTAAAAACATATTATGACTCGTTCTTTCTTTCTTTCTTTCTTTCTTTCTTTCTTTCTTTCTTTCTTTCTTTCTTTCTTTCTTTCTTTCTTTCTTTCTTTCTTTCTTTCATTCTGTCTGTCTGTCTGTCTGTCTGTCTGTCTGTCTGTCCTGTCTGTCTATCTGACTGCCTGTCTGACTCGCTGTGTCTGCCTGCCTGCCTGCCTGCCTGACTGTGTCTGCCTGCCTGTCTGACTCGCTGTGTCTGTCTGTCTACCTGCCTGCCTGCCTGCCTGCCTGTCTGTCTGCCTGCCTGCCTGCCTGTCTGTCCGTCCGTCCGTCTGTCTGTCTGTCTGTCTTTCTGTCTGTCTGTCTGTCTGTCAAAACAAAACAAAAAAGAAATTCCAGTGTGTTCATAGTATATCCTCATCATATGGGCTGCAGCCCCACCCTACAAAACTTACTGTCAGGGTCAGTTGTCTACATTGTGAGATCACATTAACATTTTTGGAGGATTTCATGGAAAGGAACACTTTGCATTTTGCTTTATGACTCGCAGGCGTCAGTCTCCGAACTCCCCTTTCTTTCCGTCAGTGCCAGCACTAACCTGCCCGTATAGACTTGGAGGGTCTCTTCTTCCTCATTCTTATCAGCAACAGCACCGTTTTTTTTTGGTTGGTCTTTTTTAAAGTAAGATAAGAAGAATGTCAAGCAGATAGACACAATGGAGATGACACAAACTTCTATCTTTAGTAGTAATGCAGTTTGCTCCACCTGATCACAATCCGTGTAATCGCAAAATTTCATTTAATCGCAACATTTTCCATGTAACAAAATGCTCTATTAAGTTATGGAATAATCGCACCTTTTCTTAATCGCAACTTTTCCTGTGCTCCCGTAAAGTTCAGCGGAGCCGACTGTTTCTGCCATTAGAGGTGACTACATCCGCTAAAGTTGGTTCTGAATCTGAATGCCATAAAGGACAGTCGGACACCCCCATATTACTGTCTTGTGAATAGTGTGTCATAATGTTATAGTCACTGAGCTCGCTAAATAGGGTCATTATCCTCAGGGGCGTCAATAAATTAAAATCCAAACCAGCCCGTGGTCGTGAGAGAGCTGTCAAACTGCCCTATAGATGTTATCAAAGGGGTCTGTATCAAGTTTTAGTACAGTCGAACCTTGTGTATGGTGACCACTTGTTATCGTCACGGCTACACCTTCAGGATTTTCATATCCGTTCAGGGACAATCGTTATGTTGTCACAGTAGAGGTTAAAAAAACAAAAACGCCGTAACGCTGAGAACAGGAAAGTAAAAGAACAAGCAGATATTAACCCTCTAGGGCCTACCGTTCCATATTTGGCACCTGAGTTTGGAGAATATATTTAATGATGATAAAAGGTAGTCCTCAAAGAACCAGCATACTATACTCGTCTAATATGGCCTCTGAGACCACAGAAAGACATCTGTGCTTAGATCTTTAAACGTTTGTCTCTAATATTGTATTAAACAAAGCCATGTGCACTCTCTACTCAGTACATATAAAACTACATTTTCTAACACTGTGTTCACTCTTGGGTCTTAGAGGGTTAAGGTTTATATATATAAGTTAACAAAACAATGCTACGGACGGTGTAGTAGTAGTTGTTTTGTTGTTGTTGTTGTTTTTCACTTCATTCGGTTTTTATTCATTTGTATGAGCTTTCAATCCATTTTGTTCGTTTGCTTTTTGTTCTGTTGTTTATTTATTGGTTTGTTCTACATGTTTTATTGTGGTTACCGAAGAACGTACATCTGCCGAAATATCCGTAATATTGTTTTGTCAGTTAGTAAAGCTTAACACCTGCTTGTTCTTTTCCTTCCATGTTTTCACTATATTTCGCTCTTGAGAGCCCAGATGTAATTGTCTCAAGTGATATTGGCGTCTTTGTCAGACAAACGCAGTTAAAGCATTGACGCCTAGTTTCGTTCAGTACATACAAATTTAAAAAAAAAAATGTTTAACATAACAGATTCTGATCGTTTTGCCTGTAGGAGGATAAAAGAGTGTTGAAAAAAATTGTACAAAATGCCAAAACTCCCAAACTACAGATAACTCGATTACGCCGAGATTAGCGCTTAAGACAATCAGGTTCTCAAGTAGCGATTTAATTTGCATTTTATCCCGCCTTCTTATCTAATGCGACTGCCATGCCTCTTTCTCTTATCTCAACTTAATACATGTATTATCAAATATGAGGAAGAAACACTGATTAGGGCAACCATCAACTAGCAAACCTGAAACCTCTAAGGACTTTTTACGGTTTTTGTAGCTGACATGAAGACTTAAGAAAGTTTTCTTGATAGTCTCTATTTATACAGATTATCTGTTTAATTGTTCCTTATGGCAGCTCTAATTTTGCGACCAAGCCACTTGAACATGGAAAGAAGAGAGGTGACCTTATCTTTTACATGCAAGGGACCACTGAAGTGAGGCGGACCATTTTATAAGGCACGAAAGAAGACCGCCATAGATTCATTTTCATGCGGTATTTTATTTTGTCACAGGTATAATTGAAGGGCTTCATGGCAAAACGCATTATACACCATTCGGGGGTTGTGGCAAAACAGACCAGATTCAAAGCATATTTTTATGTGAAAGGCGAAATTTAAGTCTTAAGTAATATAGATCAAATGCCCTTCTATGGAATGGAAATATACATGTATACTAAATACTCCTACTGCTACATGAAGTATTTAGAATAAGCTAAAAATTCATATTGGTGGATAACGCGTTTTGCCAAGAAACCCTTCAATTAATGCTCCGAATGGAATCATGCTCTGTGCTATTTTCTGAAGAAGAAGGCCGAAGTTTCATACGTGGTCTGTGCTCAGTCAGCATTCTTTTCGTACGAAGAAAGATCTCTGTCACATCCCAAGGCCTGTGTCCTAGGATCTTGTCTTTGTTTACATCAGGGATATTTTTTCCCCCGGCTGCGTTTATTTATTGCGTGGTTTCGTTTTTGTGTAAAAGTTATTTTTCACAAGAATGGTTAATGTATACGCTGTTTTGTCAGAGGTCAGATGTAAATACTGTAACCACAAGAGAAAGGAAAGCTATTTTCTTATTATGTTTGATTTGCTTTGAGACATATGAATAAGCACCCATGATCTTTCTACCATTTTCTGTTGTCTGTCAAAATTCATAGTGCCCTGATCCTCATAGAGATGTCCTTAGGCGGATATAGTGAAGGGGCTGGTATACTCAAATTAATTAGTAATCAGTCCATTTAATTGCAACTTCTGTTTAATGCTAATGCAGCATTTCTTAGAATCAGAGTTCTGGATAGACTACATAAAAGTGGTTGTATAATGGCTTTTCCTGTCAAGCACGACTCTGTTCATTCTCGCAGTTAGTTATTATTAAGAAAGTCGACTGTAATAATAATAATAATTATTACATTTATTCTTTTGCTGATAGTTTCAATGTTTTTATTTTCCCTGAATTCTGGTAATCCTTTAGGAATACTAATACTGTTTGCTCTACGTTATACATTGTTCCAAAGAATGCGTGACTGTATATTATTCTCCACCGTTAATAGAGAGCACAGAATAATATACAGCTGTTTTGCCCTTTTGATATCAGCCTGTTTTTTTCCCCCTCTACGTCTAGATCACTTGTCCTGTTTACCCACTGTGTATCAAGGGCTGCACACAGCGGGACAAAAGGCATTTGAATTCCCTATTACCTTTCTCCCTCAGCTATGCGAATGATTCATCCTCGACTCAGAGGGGTGATTTCTCATACTCTTGTGAATGGGGTGAATGGGGATACATAGACCTGGAGTACACTTGGCCCTGCCTTAGTTTTGTTTCGGGGCCTTGGCAGGAGTGCGCAGTCACACTTTTTAGAGAGTTTGACTTTTGCTCTTTTGGACTGATGAGAGGAGAGGAAATTGTTTATGTGTATTTGAGAAGGAGCGTTTGAGCCCCTACGTTCCTCATTAAAGCAGTTTTAGTATAGGTAAGAAAGGAGGAGAAGGAGATAGAGAAGTAATGTTATTCCTCTGGCGGCTTCATTACGTGAAACAGAAAGGAACAACAAACAAGTGGCAGTAATTGAACGAGAGGTTATCAAAATGGTGTTCAAATGGATACCCCTGTGAGTACAGGAGGTAGACTAGAAGGGAGATGTCTTCTGAGCAATAAGAGAATCTTATGGATGGACCACACAGTATGATAGAGAAGAGTAACTCAGAATTTGGGGGGGAAAATGTGGATGGTATGGAGATGGGGAGAGGTGGATGGACTGGATATCATTATATGTACTCATGAACAGAGCACAGAAGGAGATGTAGACTGAATTAGTTGTGAAATTGGGGTTTGGATATAAAGTGTATATTATTCCTGTCTAGGAAAAGCATTGTTTAATGGAAGTTCTCCTGCAGAATAAAGCAGTAGACATTATTATGGTTGATGGAAAAGCTACCTGTCGTCTGTTGTTGCCTATGTTGATTACATTAGCATGTTTAGAACAGAGATTGAGAGAAGTTTCTAAGGTCTTCACCTGAGCAGTTTGATGTGCTGCCATTGTTGTGTGTATTAAATCTGAAATATATTCAGCTCAGTTTAATCATATTTTTCACTTCATCTTCATTTTTTTTTGGGTGAGAACAAAAATTTTGCATAACATTCGTAACATTTTGATGAATAATGCAATATCTCAATCTAGACTAAATGAAGTTGTGAGAACACTAGGATCCCAGGAAAAGTTTTATTATTGTGTCCTTAACTTTTTGAACTTGCACATGAATTACAACACTGTCCTCAGAACCAGCATGTAAAATTAAAATAAAATAAAAAATTACAGGCATTCAGCACAAATGATACTTGTAAGAGATAGTGCTGTTTGAGGCTGCACATGCCTATTCAGGGCAAGTTAATTCTGGAAACGTCAAGTTACCCCAGTACTTCTCTCCCACATTGCTCTCTTTATATGCTATTTCTGAATGTGTTAATTCAGCACAAAATAAGACAACTAATGAACTTTGTGAACGCCACAGAATAAAAATATTTATATATAAGGGACATAACCAAGGTTTAAAGTGAAAAGAAACTGCCATACCTTGCAGCCTTGCCACTGCATCGTTTAGTCTTAGATAATGGCAGCTGCATTTGTCAACTTGCCAGTGTGATCACAGTCTTAATTGAGGAAGGTTCATTATTCGGAATTAAGTAATCTAGTTTAAAATCTGTGTGTAATTGGTTAATAAAAAATGCCACTCAACATGCGTCTAAACAGAATCCAACCACAGGGAGCGCTGGCATGCCTGCTCTGCCTAGAACCATATGAACTTTAGCACACCATCTTTTTCACTCCCCTACACATAAAGATATACAGATTCAGTATCTCCCAGAGCAGCCAGACATTTGGAACACACTGTATGGAAATAGATCCCAACTCTAGAACACGAGTATCTATTAAACCGTGGTATCAGGCTGAAAGGATCAAGCTTAAGTGGCTGCTGGACTAGAAAAGTAAAGTATTGGTTTAAAAGAATAAATTTTGTTTTGAGTGTCTCCATCTATTGTTTATTTACAGCCTTCACTGCTATACTTCGTCCAAGTTCCATCACAGGTCCCTTGGCAAGCTGTAAGAATTTTACTTATAACTACTGAATAGACTTTGACTAATTATTTCTATCGTTTTCTCACTAGGACATTGGAGATGGATGGTGGGAAGCTAGAAATCAGAGTGGGAAGCAGGGCCTCATTCCGGAGACATATGTGGAGGTAAGACAAACTTGTGGTTACATTTCCTGAAATCCGGAGTGAATTATATCTTTGAAATGACCTAACATTTGTAAGTTTTCCAGGAATACCCATTTTNTCATAGTGCCCTGATCCTCATAGAGATGTCCTTGGGCGGATATAGTGAAAGGGCTGGTATAATCAAATTAATTAGTAATCAATCCATTTAATTGCAACTTCCGTTTAATGCAGCACTTCCTATAATTAGAGTTCTGGATAGACTACATAAAAGTGGTCGTATAATGGCTTTTCCTTTTCAAGCATGACCCTGTTCATTCTCGCAGATAGTTATTATTAAGAGAGTCGACTCTAATAATAATAATATTACATTTATTCTTTGCTGATAGTTTCAATGTTTTTATTTTCCCTGAATTCTGGTAATCCTTTAGGAATACTAGTACTCTACGTTATACATTGTTCCAAAGAATGTGTGACTGTATAGTATTTTTCTACCGTTAATATAGAGCACTTGTGCTGTTTTGCCCTTTTGATATCAGCCTGTTTTTTTCCCCCCTCTACGTCTAGATCACTTGTCCTGTTTACCCACTGTGTATCAAGGGCTGCACAGCGGGACAAAAGGCATTTGAATTCCCTATTACCTTTCTCCCTCAGCTATGCGAATGATTCATCCTCGACTCAGAAGGGTGATTTCTCATACTCTTGTGAATGGGGTGAATGGGGATACATAGACCTGGAGTACACTTGGCCCTGCCTTAGTTTTGTTTCGGGGCCTCGGCAGGAGTGCGCAGAGTCACACTTTTTAGAGAGTTTGACTTTTGCTCTTTTGGACTGATGAGAGGAGAGGGAGATTGTTTATGTGTATTTGAGAAGGAGCGTTTGAGCCCATACGTTCCTCATTAAAGCAGTTTTAGTATAGGTAGGAAAGGAGGAGAAGGAGAAAGAGAAGTAATGTTATTCCTCTGGCGGCTTCATTACGTGAAACAGAAAGGAACAATAAACAAGTGGCAGTAATTGAACGAGAGGTTATCAAATTGGTGTATGAATGGATACCCCTGTGAGTACAGGAGGTAGAAGGAAGATGTCTTATGGGCAATAAGAGAATCTTATGGATGGACCACACAGTATGACAAGAGAAGAGTAACTCAGAATTTGGGGGAAAAAATGTGGATGGGGGAGGAATTCCACATGTGTGCCAGAAAGATTTCCGCATGCAATACACCGAACCAACAACATACCTAACCCTAAACCTAAACCTACTTTAACCCTAACTAACCCTAACCCTGACACTGGGTTAGGATTAGGGTAAGTTGTTGGTCCGGTGTGTTGCATGCGGAAATCTTTCTGGCACACATATGGAATTCCTCCCGTGGATGGATGGAGATGAGGAGAGGTGGATGGACTGGATTTAATTATATGTACTGATGAACAGAGCACAGAAGGAGATGTAGACTGAATCAGTTGTGAAATTGGGGTATGGATATAAAGTGTATATTATTCTTGTCTAGGAAAAGCATTGTTTAATGGAAGTTCTCCTACAGAATAAAGCAGTAGACATGTGGTTGATGGAAAAGCTACCTGTCGTCTGTTGTTGCTAATGTTGATTACATTAGCATGTTTAGAACAGAGATTGAGAGAAGTTTCTAAGGCCTTCACCTTAGCAGTTTGATGGGCTGCCATTGTTATGTGTATTAAATCTGAAATATATTCAGCTCAATTTAATCATATTTTTCACTTCATCTTCATTTTTTTTTTGGTGAGAACAAAAGTTTTGCATAACATTCGTAACATTTTGATGAATAATGCAATATCTCAATCTAAATGAAGTTGTGAGAACACTATGATCATATGAAAAATTTTATTATTATGTCCTTAACTTTTTTGAACTTGCACATGAATTACAACACTGTTCTCAGAACCAGCATGTAACATTAAAATTAAAAAAAAAAATTACAGGCATTCAGCACAAATGATATTTGTAAGAGATAATGCTGTTTGAGGCTGCACATGCCTATTCAGGGCAAGTTAATTCTGGAAAAGTCAAGATACCCCAGTACTTCTCTCCCACATTGCTCTCTTTATATGCTAGGCTATTTCTGAATGTGTTAATTCAGCACAAAATAAGACAACTAATGAACTTTGTGAAGGCCACAGAATAAAAATATCTATATATATAAGAGACATAACCAAGGTTTAAAGTGAAAAGAAAGTGCCATACCATGCAGCCTTGCCACTGCATTGTTTAGTCTTAGATAATGGCAGCTGCATTTGTCAACTTGCCAGTGTGATCACAGTCTTAATTGAGGAAGGTTCATTATTCGGAATTAAGTAATCTGGTTTAAAATCTGTGTGTAATTGGTTAATAAAAAATGCCACTCAACATGCGTCTAAACAGAATCCAACCACAGGGAGCGCTGGCATGCCTGCTCTGCCTAGAACCATATGAACTTTAGCACACCATCTTTTTCACTCCCCTACACATAAAGATATACAGATTCAGTATCTCCCAGAGCAGCCAGACATTTGGAACACACTGTATGGAAATAGATCCCAACTCTAGAACACGAGTATCTATTAAACCGTGGTATCAGGCTGAAAGGATCAAGCTTAAGTGGCTGCTGGACTAGAAAAGTAAAGTATTGGTTTAAAAGAATAAATTTTGTTTTGAGTGTCTCCATCTATTGTTTATTTACAGCCTTCACTGCTATACTTCGTCCAAGTTCCATCACAGGTCCCTTGGCAAGCTGTAAGAATTTTATTTATAACTACTGAATAGACTTTGACTAATTATTTCTATCTTTTTCTCACTAGGACATTGGAGATGGATGGTGGGAAGCTAGAAATCAGAGTGGGAAGCAGGGCCTCATTCCAGAGACATATGTGGAGGTAAGACAAACTTGTGGTTACATTTCCTGAAATCCGGAGTGAATTATATCTTTGAAATGACCTAACATTTGTGAGTTTTCCAGGAATACCCATTTTTAGATAATTTTCTGAAATCAAGAGAACAATGCCTTTTAGAAAAGGCTATTTGACATCAGGCTGAGAAATTACTTTGGAGAGGAAATTCTTATGAAAATTTTTCATTCTTATTTATCTTTCATAATAACTTGTCTTGAATTGTTAGTTTTATAAATTTATGTGGTCAGCTCTTTCATATACATTTCAAACAAAGATTTTATAATCTACATGAAATCATAACAAGGTCAGAGAATGTTTGAAAAGTGAATGGCATCCCTGTGCCTCTTTTTTGTCATGTGTAGTTGGAGAGGGAATGAGGTTCAGAAAGTTTTTATTTTAAGCTGATGAAACAAGAAGACACTGTTCTTTTCTGTAAAGCAGAATTAGTTTAGATATTTGAGTTTATGAGGTAAATTTAATACAGAGTTTTTGAGCAAGGGACTGGAGCTTTCTGCTGAGTAAGCAAGATTTGAATAGTGAGATGTATTCAGTGACTAGATCACATTGCTCTCACTGTTCCGTCTGTATCTAATGATGTTGTTTTTACAAATATTGTTACATGTGATTATATCCATGATGATGATGCTGCTGCTGTCACATGCCCTTCTAGATCTGGAAAATTGTCATTGAAATACCTTGAATCAACAGTGGTTAAGTGTCATGGAAAATATGAAAAATTAGAAAACTTTGATGTGTAATTCATAATTTTGCTGGGGAACTACTTTCTCCTGCATCAATCAAATAAAAAACTTGGCGAACTCAGTAAAAATTCACCATCACAAAATTTTGTCATGGGATACTTTAATTACATTATGATCATGGGGGTAGATATTAGACCACGTTTAAAATATCATGAAAAAAATGGAAAATTTTTTAAAAAATTCTGTGGCAGCCCTGAGCCATATTGTAACAATGTAATCACATTGCTAGTACTGTTATTGTTACTGTTTTTCTACTTTTTGCATTTGTTGTTGCTGAGGTAGTGTCATCATTGATGCTGCAGTGACCACCTTATCCTTCAGATATTTCTATTCATGCTGAACTTTTCTGTCTTTTCCAGGTTGTGTCAGTACCCGAACCTCAGTTCCCCCCACCACCTCCGCCCATGGTGGCTGAGCCCCAAGCCTTTCACAGCAATGGCTATGCAGGCTCTCCTCCCGACTCAGGCGGTGGCGGCTTTCAGCAGCAGCAAAGTGTAGATGACTGGGATGATGATGAATGGGACGACGATGATGATGGTTCCAGTAATAGCACAGTAGGTCAGAGCCAGGTAGGTTATGTAATGAAGACATATTAAGCATGAAGCTCTGTCACTTGTATTGTATATATTATCAACTCGGTTAAATCATAACTCCTTGGATGCATGGAAAAATATTTGGCTTATCTAGCTTCTTGTATATAGAAGTATAGCCTTTTGTTATATGCAAAATTTTGCAATTTAGCAGATGTTGCAATTATTTGGATTGCAATTAAGAGATCAGGAGATTAATTTGACAGTGCTGATACTGAATTTGACAAGTCTACTAACAAAGGTCTCCTATTTTGTAAATCTTTTGCTCATGAAGCAGGTTATGACTTTCCATGTGGATAATTTCCATGTTTCCTTTGCATAGACAAGAAATGCACCAGTTCCTTTCATAATTGTAATATATTCATTGTATCTTCTTCCCTTCTCCCTCTACCCAATTACCCCCTCTCCAGGATCTAGGAGGCCAAGGCAACTTTGGTCTATCAGCGCCAAAGAAACGTGAACCCAAGCAGATCTCCCCTGGTAATGAAATGTCCAAGTATGGCACAGTTAAAAGCAGTTTTAATAGGTCAGTATTCCATCCATAATTGATTAATGTACTACATGCTTTTCTAGTGTCTTTAGAATTTTCACGGTAGAGCAACTTAAGATAGTATACAGTGCCCTTTGTTATTTTAACACAGCAGGTAATTTTTGAAATATACACCAGGTTATACATTATGTGCCATGGTGATTTTCAGTGTCGTAATTTCTCACAGGATAATAAAGTATAAATGTGGTGTTCTACTTCATTTTTTGAATATTGTGTAGTGAGCTTTTTTAATTATTTTAAACGTAGACTTATAGAAAATTAGTTCGTGTAAATAATTCCGTAGATAAGAGGGTTAAGTGAATCAGGAAGAAGAAGCTGTGGTTCATGGTAACACATCAGGGGAAAAAAAGCATGAAGGTTTATGACGCTGTCTATATTTATCAGAGAGTAAAGGAATGGTGTTTTGAGAAAAGAATGCAGATTTATGATACTCTTTATATTTTTTGGAGCAATAAGATTTTATGATACTCTTTATATTTTTTGGAGCAGTAAGATCTTTATTCACTGGATGGCAAAAGAAAATCTGTTTATTCTACAGGGTTAAATTTTGCTGTGTGATGTAGTCATTTGTGAGATGGGTTTGAATGGTTCCTTTCCAAGACATTGTCTCAGATTGTGTACTTTAAAGCTTAATTAATGGCAAGCAGTGTTCCAGGTTTCATATGTCTTCCTTTGTTACAGGTTCTCCCATTTCGCCAAGTCTGGCGGTGAAGCCTTCCTAATGGGACAGAGTAATGATCATGTGCCAGAAAGTGACAAAATCAAAATTATTGTAAGTGGATGCTTGAGCACTTCCTGAATTATTGTTAAGCTATGGGCTTTTTAATTGCCCTTATGTGTAGACCCATTTTTGAGACCTTGGGAGAAAGCATGATTTCTTGCCTTCTGTCATCAGGGTCATGTAGCAAATATCTGAAACTAAAGTAGGAAGTACTTTTGCCGAAAATTAGAAGTTTTCAGCACAAAGAATTGAATGCTTTTTTAAATAAGCAGCAAGATGATAGCAAATGTAAGACAAAACACTTTGAATGCTGCCCTCTTAAATCACAGTTTTATATTTTGTGCCAGAGATTAATTTTTTTTTTCTTGTTTATTATTACACTGCCCGGCTGGCAACTTGTTGCCATTGGCCCACGATAGTTTGTACATAGCTAACATATAATTTCTGTCATATTTACAGGTCAGGTCAGATACCCGTTTATTGAAAAGTTTATCAGGAACAACTCATGACTGCCATTGTAGTGGCCTATAAAAGTAATATTAGGATCCTCTGCAGACATTTGCTTTGGACAGTCTGTCTTTCTCTGTGACATTTCCTGTTTATCTTCCTCTTCCTTTGTCTCGTCTTTACGCCTTTGGTTTTTCAGATTCAGTAATTTATTACATGCAACACACTTTTACTTTCATGGAATAGGGTAATTCAGGAAGTCACTGGCCTTGAGATGTATGGATACTTAACTGGAAGAGACATGCAGGACTGGAGAGAAAAAAATGCTTCATATGTCCTTTGAACAAGATTCCCCATCCTTTTTCTCTTGTTAACACTGGACGTAATATAGAACTGATGGAAAAAAAATTGAGCTCTAGCTTAGACCAGCAAGTCTGGGTGGGCTAGAGATTTTTAGGGCATGTGGCATTGATCCATTGTGGACAGTTTATTTTTAGCCGTTGTACCTCTGTGGCTTAGAAAGAGGCAAATTGAAGAGCATTTAGCCTGACTGACTTGGCTGTTTGGCCATTCCACCTGGTCGACACCTGGCACATTGGATTAACGTAGTATAATTTCTCTCTGTAGGAAACTGCTGATGGCCCCATGTGGTTGAAACAAGACAGTGCTTACACATGTGCAGTCACATCTCCCAAGAAGGAGAGCAAAATGAAAGGGCTAAAGAGTTACATTGCATATCAGCTGACGCCCTCTGTAAGTATGAGGAGTGACATCTTTTAGAAATAATAACGTCATAGTTTGACCATGGAGATTGAAGTCTACAGCTCTGCTGTTTTACAGAAAAGAGCCCTAAGTGCCAAATTCGCAGCTTTACAGGAGAGGCAAGCAAAAAAACTTACAACTTGAGCTTTTTTTAATCAGTTTTTCATGGTGCTTGTAATTTGCGATCATGAAAACTATAAAAGCTACAAGAGAATAATCCAGATGACCGATAGAGAACATATGCCCTACAAAAAGACGCCAAAAGGTGAATTTGACCTGTCTTGTCTTGTAGAAACTTTATCTGCTAAGGAGGAGAGCTTTTTTTGATGCCTTATGAGCCTCTGATGTGATGCATTTGACAGGACTTCATAAATTACATCTTCATGAGAGGATAGAAAAGATTGTGGTTAGGTAGATTGTACAGATATGTGGTTTGGTTGCTTGGGTATCTGAAAGTATTCATAGTCCCCTAGAGTCTGATGCCTCTTAGGAGACTTCCAAACATCCTAGCATATATTTGTCTAAGGCCAAGAATACCAGACAGGTATAAAAACAACAACATACTGTTGAATGGATTGTGACTAAGAAACAGCTGTACTTTATGGTTATAGATTGAACTGCTGTGAAATGGTTCTGTTGATATGTTAGTCATGAAGCAGTGATACTTGTCACAGTTAGAGCACTATCTTTCTAGAGGATCATTTAGAAGGAACAGAGTGTGAGGTTCGTTCTCAAACTTACCTGCATACATATTCTACATCTGTTGATTATCATGAAATGGTTGTTGTTGTAAACTTCTTACCAAGGAAAGTGTATTGCTTGATGGAAGTCATTTGGCATTGTGCTATTTAAACACCCCAGTTTTCAGTTGATTGATGATTTTATTTTTGATTGACTGGTTATTTGATTGTTTGGATTTATGGCTGGTTTGTATTTTTGTCTTCTCACCAACAGTTTAGCAATATTGTAGTGAGCCGTAGATACAAACATTTCGACTGGCTGCATGAAAGACTGGAATGCAAGTTTGTATGTATACCAATCCCTCCGTTACCAGACAAGGCAGTTACAGGTGAGGGTTTCACTTTGTGTTGACTACATGTGGGGCAAATAAAGGTGTGGATGTTGGGATATTAAGGTAATGGTTGGATGGTGAGAAATTGATGTAAGGGATGGGTTGTAGGTATAACAGGGATGGCAGAATGCTGAATATTTTCAGAAACTGAAAAGAGATCTGAAAAATATGACATTTTAACCCATTAATGCATGAGGTCTCATATTCTTTTCAAATTTGGATTTTTGATAGGTTATTGTTCATAAGGAACACTTCAATCGTTCAGTTTGGGCCTCATTGGCTAATTTTGGGTTAATGAGAACATTTTGTTTTGCCCAACTAGTCTTTAACACAGTTGTTGCTTCAAGGCGAAGGTGACTTAGTTCCTGGTTCTTACCTCAAGTTGGCTACTGCTAGATGCTTTAAAAAATGCCAGTTAGCCAGTAATCTTTAGCTCTTTCTATCCTTCACAAATGAGAATAAAGGGGTTGTCCTCAGAAGTAACAGGGCTAATGAAATCAGGTGCCGAAGTCATGTGCCAGTAAGTGAGCATTACACCATATATTTGCCATTCTATTCTAGCATTCTGTAAAAAAACATATTTTTTTTGGGAAGTATGTAATCTGCAGATTGTAATCAGGTGTTTTTTAAAAATCTGTTTCTCTTGCTCTGTCTCCCAGGTCGTTATGAAGAAGATTTTATTCAAGAAAGAATGCGCCAGTTACAAGCATGGGTGAACAGAATGGTGCGACATCCTGTCATATCCAGATGCGATGTCTTCCACCATTTTCTTACCTGCACAGACGATAAGGTATAAATTTTGCTTGTCTCAATANTAATATTTGTTAGTGGGGGAGGAACTGAGGAAAAATGTGATAGAGGCTTGATCATATATATATTTGTGACAGTTAAATAACTCCTTTGTCAGCCATATAATGCTGTATTGTTAAGGGTAAACACAACTGTTACACGGCCCTTTTCCAGGATTGAAATGCAGAAAACGTGATGCATAGTTCACCACCATAAGTGTATTAAACTTTTGTGCAGAATTGCATATATTAAATCAGTGAATGGAGAATCCTGAAAATAGGATGACCTGTATTTCTCAGAACAATGTTTTTTGCATAGCATAAGCTGTCTGACACCAAATTTCATTTATGTCCCCTTGATACCTCTGTGTCTGTTTATACATGCAGACCTGCCACCGATACCAATTTAATCGGAATCATACCGATTTTTTTGTGAAAAATCGATGAAATACTGATTTTCTGATTTTGTGCCTGAGTATACCGATTTTTTTTCCTTCTGTTAAATACGAATTATGCCGTTCCACTTTTTTTTTTTTTTTGCGGAAGCGGTGTTTACCGGAACCGGAAAAGCGATCTTCGCAGTGAATATTATGGGCCTGTCTGATTGGTCAGTCGCAGGGTTCTTCTTCAATGACAGTACGGCGCAGTTTATTTGATTGTAAAGCCAGGCCTAGGCTAGGCAGTCTAGTTGCGAGCGAAGCGTATCACGTGATTCTTTCTTTTATTCACGCTGAGAGGGTCGATCGGAAAGCATCAGCAAAGTGAGACCTAGATCTAATTGAAAATGGAACCACCATAAAAAAAGCCCAGGGTAGACTACAGCAGAAATTCAGGGAAGATTACAGAAAGACATGGCCTTCATCAGGCCTGCCTCGATGGGGGATCGTCCAGGATAGCTTTCCCCTTTGCCTGACAATCTCTAACGACAGCACCGATGATACAGTTCATTTATTCGTAGGACAAGTCATGGAATCGATGCTGTCGTTAAAGAAGGCCCTTTGCCTTTTGTGACATCTGCGAGTTTGCCATTCAATGGCATTTGAAAAGGCTCTCTTGGCAAAGGCCAAGTCAAAAAGTTTGAAAAAGCCAGCAATAGACATTATTCTATGTAGTCTAGATCTAGACTAAATGTGAATAGGTGAGTAAATTTCAGTTTTTTCACGCCGTTGTGTTGATACTGATTTTTTTCCTCATATACTGATTTTTTTTCGTTAGAATACTGAGTTTTGGTAGCTGCAGGGTGGCAGGTCTGAGATCAAATATAGCTCCAGAAGAAGAGCAAGATGGTGAAGTTGCAAGTTTGACAGTGCAAAAAGGTCATGCTTTTGTAGCTTCTTGTTGCTTTTCTGTATTTCAGAAATGGAAAAATGGGAAAAGGAAGGCAGAAAAAGATGAATTTCAAGGTGGAAAATTCTTTCAAGTATTGCAACCACCCAACCAAGCTTTGGAATTAAGAGATGTGTAAGTGCAAGTCTCTCAAGTCAGTTTTACAAATATTTGTCTCCCACTGCCATTTCAGTTTTACGTGAAAGGAACTTTCTTGCTGCTTGATAAATGTAAACCTTAGAACACATGACATCCAGGTTTATCTGATTTTATCTTAACTCTTTGAGACTGGATTCTTGGTAAGTTGCAATTTTTCCCAGTGACAGTCTCCTGGGTTCTTGGATGTAATTGGCAATAGTTTAGGAATTCAGGCTGAGGAGCTCCGTAAAATGGCCAGTGCCCTTAGGATTAGTGTAACATGCTATGCCCTTTGTCTCATGTATTCCACTCCATAATAGAGTTTCACTCTAAGCTAAGGATTTACCTATTGAGATGAGTGTTGGCCTATGACCAAATAAAGTTTGAATTTTACATTGCCCCATTTCCTACCTCAGAGTACCATTGTGTGGGCAGACGTGACACTCACTTACTCCAGTTTGATAAGAGTCACAGGTGTTGAATGTATCTAAGAAGTTTCTGAGTTTTTAGTATTGTGTGAAAGGCAACCACCATCAGTTTCCAAAGAACTGAATGTCTTCTCATTTATTGAATGTTGGGACTGAAGATCTTAACAAAACTTGAGGTATACTGTTAATTTCTCCTAACTGCAATGTGGATAATGGCAACTTATGCTTAATCATAGTGACACAAAAGTTAATGTGGTGAGTGTGCCATTATGGCACTAGATCAAAAGACCGGCGAAATGGTTGTTATGAGCAAAATGATATGACAGAGAGTATGGTCAAAGATATAAATAACCTTCACAGTCCTCCCCTGTGATTTCAGTATAACTTGTCGGTTGCATACGTTTTTTTTGTTTTTTGTCCACAGTGAAGGAAAAATGGAGGTGTTCTGCAAGTTTGTGAATAACATGACAGAGAACATGAAGACACTGATTACGGTGCACCACGAATATGCCAAGAAACAACTAGGACGTGAGCAATACTTTAATTTACTCCCGCTCATGGTGATGTGATGGTATTCTCACAAAGATAATGGAAGAGTGTTTTTCCAAAATTCAATAATTGTATTTTTACAGTGAGATATGAATTACGATGTATTCATAGGTGTATTCCTGAATTAATTCATTCAAATAAAAATTGAACTTGAAATCTGCATTGCGTCAAGAAAAATGTCAAGTGAGTGTAAACATGAATATATTCATGAAGAGCAATTACCATTACATTATGTCCCTTTAAATTACAGCCTACCTGTCCCTGTGGAAAACTGCCTTTCAAGCCCTGAAAATTTGCACCAAAATTTGCATGCAAAATGGGGAAAAACAGTGGCACTAAAATTTGCAAAAATAGCACTATTTACTTCAGTACTTCTGTGAAGTTGTGTAGTGGCTGTAGCTGTGTGGTTCGGATGATGTAGTATTATGACTGTGGCAAATTAGTGCCTTGTGCAGCCAAAATCAGCAAAATTTGCCCCAAATTTATGGGAAATGTCCACATTTGCGAAAATTTGCAAAACTGCCAGCAAAGCTTCATAAGCACAGAAATTTGTGATAATTTGTTGCTGCAATTTTCTAGTGGGAACAGACTGCCGAGTGTTGGAAAAATACTTCTTAATTCCATCACAATGAAATGCCTATCAGGAATTTTCATTTGTGTCTAAAATTTAATTTGAGTGTTCCATCTCTTGCCTATTATTGGCCGTGGCCAAACTCAACACAAGATACAAGTACACATTGTTGAAATCTCTCTCAGTGACTTGTCCTTTTTTGCCCTTCCTCTCTTTCTTTCTGTCTGTGTGCCTTTCTCCCTCATCCTCTCTCATTTATTGCTCCACTCTCTCTTTTTTCACTTTTTATTACTTTCTCTAACGTCCCCATCCTTACACACATACATACAGCTCAGGTTTTTATAATCTGTTATGTTTATCTACTTTACGTTTATATTTAACTACTTGCAGCTTTCAAGAGGGAATACAGCAAAATTGGTGGATCATACAAACAGTTAGCCCAGACTTTCAACATGGATACAGGAGCCTGTAAGTGCAAGTGAACATGGAATTGTTCTGTATTGCTGTGTGCTTGTTGCTCCCTTTGTCACTGTCGCTATGTAGAAGTAGTAGTGTTATTGTGATGCAATGATAACAGTAGCTTATCTGGAATCATAGAGGTTTTGAAGTCAATGTCCACTGTGATTATGCTATAAAGTCCTTGGGAACAATTTTATTCACATTTTCCTCGGTCCACTTTGGTAATTCGTGCCTATAGAAATTGCTTTTATTACTTATTTTTGAAAAGATGAATGGTCATTTTCATGCAGGTATAAACTTCGTTATTTGTAGTTTCTTTTAGACATAAATAAATCTCAGAATTTTGCATTTTCATTTCTGTTCATTTGCCTTTGTATGTAAGTAACTCTAATACAGTTTTATTTCAATGTGTTTTCACTTAAATGTAAATTTTCTAGCTTTGCAGTTTAATGATGATCTCATTAGAGAAGTGCTGCAAAGCACCAGCAGGTTATAGATACTGAATATCATTCTTCTGGTTTTGTCTTTGCAGACTCGGGAAAATTGACTGCTGCCATTGATCACACAGGAGATGCTTTTAACGAAATTGGAGAGATGTTTTCTAAGCAGGTATTCATAACTGAAAGAAGATTTAGGAAACCGGTTCTAAGAAGTTAGTGCACAAATTTTGTGAGGAGGAGTATGATCAATTGTACTGTTCTGCTCTTGAGAAAAAAAAAATTTGCTCATGCTTATCTAGTGACTAAATCATGTAATGTGATATTATTTCATTCCAGTTCAGTATCCATCTTCCAAAGGGGGTGTGTATTTGTGTGACTGTTGGATTTCCAGATTAAAAAGTAGATATACCTTCAAACATGCTTATTATGAGAAATCTTTTTACATGTTTAACTTACAGCATTGAAGTTTACATCTAGTTACCATTCTGTTAAAACTATTAAGAATATAGAAGAAAAGAAGAGATTTATGTAATTTTTTTTTTTAACAACGATAACAATTAATTTTTTTTTTAAACCTTATAACTTGTGTTCTCTTTTGACAGCCTAACCGAGATTCTTACCCATTGATAGAAGCCCTATATGAATACAAAGGCCTGCTGCAGACCTACCCAGATGTGCTCAAAGTTCATGAGGTGAGTGAGTTTCTAGTTGAGACAACAAGGAAGAAATTTTGCAAAATGGGAACATGAGGAGTGTGTAAAATAAGATCCTGGTATGAATTCTTCAGGGCTACAATAAGTTTGTAATGTCCTAATGTTAAAAATGACATTATTGATAAACATTATTGGTACTTGCTCCACAGGGTGCTATTGGCAAGGCCAAGGATTGTCTGAAGCTTCAAGAAGAAAGCAAGATGACTGAGTCTGAAGTCAGCAGCGTGATGCAGAAGGCTGATACAATTTCGTATGGCACCCTAGCAGAAATGAACAATTTTCAGCAGGAAAGAGTCGTGGACTTCAAGCTTATGATGCAGAATTACCTCAAAGAGCAAATTGATTTCTATAAAAAGGTGAGGCAACGTGTTCCATGGGTTGAATATAATCAGCTTTGCTTAGGTGCATAAAATATTTTAGCAAATTGGATATTTTTATATAACAGTTTAAAACAAAGGGCACCAGTGAAATGCATCTGCCATCACAAATTTTGTATGCTTTATTGGATTTGCAGTCAAGTAGAGTTAAATGCAAGAGGATAATTTCACAATTCAGAATGTGCAGTGATTTGAATGTGATAAATAGGGACACTGTGAGAACATGATTTTCCTTGCAATTGAGACTATTATAGGGAAGCAGAATTTTCACAAGTTTGTCATGGACATTCATGGTGAGCTCTTCTCATCATCTCGTGACCTGATTTTATCCATTTCTCTTAGATACCTGTATGCATGATCTTCTGTGGGATTTTCTGGACTTTCTGTCTTGGAACAAAATCATTTCAGTTTAGATCAGAGTATATTTTTATCGACATGTGATTCTGTGACAATACAGAAAATCCAGAAAAGCGTGACTACAATCATGCATAAAGGTGTCTTAAGAGACATGGGTAAAATATGGTGTCAAATGATTGATAGTGTTGCAAATGATAGTTGTTCTACGATCATCACTTTTAAGGCAGAAGCCTCCACCATTCAGCACTTTAGTGTGTAATTTTGCATAGAAAATCCAATACATCTCTAGGGATAACTTGTGCACCATGCTATCTGCATATCAGTCCCCAGAAAAAAGGCTGTACCACCCCTTAACACTTTAATCAAATATGAAGACCAAAATTGTAATTTTCTACTCTTATGTATTTCAGCTGACCGGTAAATTGGAGGAAGCACTTCACCATTATGACAACGCATAATGTCACCTAACGACACTGTGTTACATGACTCTTCATTTGTGTGACTGCACTCTGCGTATCTGCTTGAAGAACAAAGGAAGAAACTGTTGATATGATGCTCCTATTTATTGATAATGTTTCCCTGCACTTCTCAGTGTAACTGTTAGATATACAGTTGTTATGGTTGAGAATTGAGTGTCTCTGAACATTGTGAATCAAAGCCAAGGCATGGGGCAGACTTTTTAATCTTGTGCAGAGATAGGCACAGGCACTAGTGCTCTTTTGTGTGTCAGAAGTAATTCTTGTTGCATGGCACTGTTTACACATTCAAATAGATTACTCTTCAAAGCAGGGAGTCAATATTTGAATAACCACTACTTACCAGTGAATTACTGGGAACCCTCTACAGATACCCTGACAAAAAAAGTGATCAGTCAGTGAACTGCATATGAGATGATAGTAGCACATGACTGTTGGAACATCCCCAGGCTAGGTGGCACCGATGCTAGTTACTGCCCTTCAGCCTATTCATCTTTTTAGGAACTAGAAAGCCATAGAATAATTCCCAAACATCCCATTGTCTGTGCCGCATTATCTCTAGCACCAAGGATGTTTTGTTCAATCATCTGAAATGCTCTTGCATGTTCTGGGTTCAATTGTAATTCTCTAATGCAAGGCATTTGGACCGGTGCAAAGTGTTTGTTGTGAAAGAAGCTGGTATTTTTTCCATGTGATGTACAAAACTAGAACTCGGAGAACTACTGAAGCAACAGTCTAAAGTGATTCATAGCTTAGTAAATCACTTGGATAAGAAGTGGGAGAAAACATTGCGGAGAGAGAAAATCGATGTCATAGTTCCCAAATTCAGATGTGTATAAACTGCTTCCATTGGCAGGTATCCTTACAGTTTTGAGTCATTTTGTTGAAAAATGATTCTTTTAAACATCTGTTCTGAAAAAATTTTGAGTAGGCCAACTGACAGTTGCCATTCAGTAGATAACATGTTGACAAAGTCTGACCTAGTGTGCACACTGAGCAACAGTGCGATAGTGAAAGTGTTTGTAAGAGCCATTGTTAACATCAGACCTCTTTAACATTATGCACTTTTTATTGCAACATCTGTCCCCTCAATTCCTCCTCAACACACTTCAATATTTGTTTGATGAAAGTTTTGCAAAAAGACCAGTTGTAAATACCTGAGCAAGACTGTATGGTTGTATGTGCTGGAGACCCTCATTGTTATGATCCTTCACAATATTTTGCACCAGTTTTTGTAATAATACCCTGTGCCCCTTTTCACACTGCTGCAACATTTTAAGGCAGTTGGTTTTTTTTTGTAAGAACTATTCCTCCTCCATTGCAAGTACTTTTTCAGAATCATCTATGAGAGAAAGTTTTCACTTTTTTAACACTTTTCATTGGCATGGTGCTTACACTAGATCTAAAAAAAAAAAAAATTATGTCTGTAATACAGTAGAATGTCACTGTTTTGCTACGTGATACCAGGTCGATGAAAAGAGTTTAACATAGTTACAGGCAGTTTGCTTGTCTCATTCTAGGGAGTTTCTCAGGAGAGAGGGAGAAAGTAGCTTTGGTGCTGTTTTTATCCAGTGGCTTTGTGACTTTCTTTGTCTGTGACATTTGAGGTATATAATTGGCTGCAGTAAGTGCCAAAATAGCCAAGTTTGTAACGTATCTGTCTCTAAGATAGGCAATCTGCCTACGACTGTAACAGCATGCCAAATTATAGGAGCATTTTGTGAGCTAAGTTTATTAAAACTTCTCATTTTGAGGATGTTTTTGATGGAATAGAATTATCAAGAAATTTTCACCTTGAATCAGCTGAATCCGCTTAATGGCAGTCCACTTGGTTGCAGCTTGCATAATCACATAATCACAGTATTTTGCAGATAACAGACAGATTTTCTATTTACAATTCACTGGATGAAAACTGCTTCTTTAATTCACAACTTTCATAATGCTGCTGAGGAGCTGCGAATTATGTGGATTCAGCTACATCATTCATTACTTTCTCTGTAAGACGTGATAAATTCCCTCCATCCCTTGCACTACTGTGCTTGTTTTAACATCTTTCCCCTATGCAAAGACATGGTAGCGGTAATGTTAATGATTTCACCAGGTTGGCCTTATTCTTGCATCATATATGTGACAGACGCTTCATCACTTGTAAATCAAAATGACTTCTGAGAAAGTTTATGGACAGTTGAAAAATACCTCATGAAAACTGAAGCATAGTGAATGGTGACTTAACATTCTGCTGTCATAATATTTTTCAGAAGCAGGAATGTATAACCTATTCAGAAGCAGTGGTTTGCATGCTTGAGACACTGCCTAGTAGTGAGGTGGCAGCAGAGTGTCAAATCAGCCATTTATAGTTTGGTGTAATCTGGGAACTGCATCCCTGTGTCCTCTCCCCATTCACAGTAGACATGCATAGCTGTTGTCGATGGTACCAAGTTTACAAAGTGATGAGTTATGTTATAGATTAATTATAGACTAATTTTAAACAGTGCTTCAAATTAGGAATGGGTCGGCTGGTAGTCAGCTCTTGAAGAAGTAGGTGTCACTTTAAGCATGCTCCTTTGCCCTATTCTATAGAGTGTCGTAGCTCGTTTCCTGGAAAGTTTTATTTTAGCCATCCATCTGCCATATGATTAAGCCCCAGATTTTGTGGTAATGTTCTTCTTGACTGAATGTGAGCAGATATGGAAGCAGTGGTACATGCTGCTAAGGATGTTTAAATAGCAAAGGCAACGGTTAGTGACTGCTTTATATGTTCTCTTTAATCATTGGAAGTAAAGGAGAATTTAGACAAATACTTTTAACTGTATGAGTTACTAGGGTGGACTTCATTGGCACTGGTGTAAATAAGCAGGATGATGGCAACTGAAAGTGACTGAGTTTTCGTTAGTGGAATAGGAAGATATGGTCTACCCCAAAACAGTAGAACCTTGATATACAGTATGCCTTTGGTGGCTGAAAAAAGTATACTTGTATACTTGTTATGGAGTTGTACTTAAAATTGAAGTCCAACTCAGTAATTGATATAACAGTAATGAAACCATGCATGTGAAATTCAGACTTAATAATAAGGTATACTTATGAAATGAATACCTAATATTGAGGTTTGACTGTGTATAGGGAAAATCAGATGTATCATTTTGTACATGTTTATACTGAGTTTTTAAGACACCACCCACTCTTGTTTGTTGAATGTGTCATTTTTTCACACTCCAGTACCCATGCAACCCTGTGAACCTGTGATTCGACATGTCTTTTTTTGCTGTAAATAGGACAGAGCAAGTTATTAGTTTTACAAGTACATAGCAACTTAGTTTTGTTTGGTGTGAAAATATCTTTAGCTTTTTTTTTTTCTTTTACTTTTTTTCCCCTTTTTTTTTTTGTTATGTTTGTATACATCTATGAGGGTAGAGAGTGTTTGCTCAAGTTATGAAAATTCAGTTGTTTTCATTGTTTTTTGAGGTCTCACTGCTGGCTGGGAGACTGAATGCTTCTACAGGATATCTTTTAAATCTTTTCACACTTAGTTGTCCCATGCTATAATATACCCTTATAATCAGTAGATTTAGATGTTTGAGGTTCACTTCATCCTGTCCTTTCAACACATCAGTAGCAAAACCAACTATTTAATTTAGTGAAGTATGAAATTTGGGTTTAGACTCACAGGTAATAATGATCATATGTTTAAGCACAAAGTCTGTGTGCTCTCAGAAGAGCTTGCTGAATTTAGGGTACATCAGGTGGCCAAGAAAGAAGTTGATTTACTTTCAAAGTTTAATGACTTCAGTAATTCAAATTTTATACGGTACACATTAGCTCGCGTCTGTAGTGAGAATATGCCTTGCAGTTCGTAAAAGTGAGGATTAAGCCATTTTCAGACCATATCAAATATGGTGGTATCGGATAAAATCTTATTTTATGTACTTTTATCAGGTGGAAAATGTTTGAGCTAGCTTTATTCTAGTGTGAGATAAATATTTTGTTATTTGCAATAGCGGATGGTAATCTGTAAGCAATATTAAAAATTCTAAGAAAATAATTTGCATTCTAGACAGGGTCCTGACCACCTTATATATCTTGGAACCTAATCAAGCGACATTCATCTTTATTCTGAATAGCTTTGAGAAAAACATTTTGAGAAACAACTTCAGAGCTATATGCCATAATTGAAAAACGTTGAAAGCTGAGTTTAAAAATCATCCTTGTCATCTGAAGGAAAGCAACTCAGTGGAAGGGAGGATATCTGCATTTCCTTTTGTTGTATCTTTTCTACCCCCTATAACAGCAATGCCCATTTCTGCTATGCTGAAAGTTAATGTTGGAAGGTTATTAGCTGTTTTTTTTTTTTTTTGCATATCCTTGTCAGTTGAAGGATGGCAGCTCAGTGGAAGAGAGGATATCTACTTTCGAAGTAAAATTTTTGCTATGTGTTCAGTGTTTTTGGGAAAGAAGGCCAGTTGTTAACATCATTATCATCATCATCATCATGAACAACAAGAACAATAAATGTGTGACAGCACATGTTTTTTCAAGTGAATATATGTAGAGATCATTGCAGGTTGTGTAGGAAGCCAGTATTAGGAGAGGAAGGGGAAGGGGAAGGTGGGGTGGCCAGGCATTCACAGTTCATGAGGGTTTTTAGTGTGACTGATTGGCTTAATCTGTCTGTTACAAATGTGCACCCTACGGCCCCACAGCATGTATGACATAAAACTCGAATGCACTCAGTACACAGTGGTTTGGCCATGAAGCAAGTAAAAAGTTTCTCATGTTGGAACTAGTGGCACTGTTATTTGCTGGAGCGTTTACCATGGCTATCAAACTAAGGGGGCAAGGAACTGAAGATATTACCATGAGTTAGTGAAAATAGCATTGTTAGTAGATCAGTGTTTGTCTTTTATTATATTCACATAATACACTGGTTTGTTGCAATAGTCATCACCATTGTCATCATTCTACCTTTATATTTTGTTGTTCTTATCCCCCTACTTTTTATCATTTTGGTCCTCAGAAATATCCACTGATTTCCTGAGACCTCCCAACATTTTGTGGCTCTTCAGGCTTTTGATCAGTGTCTCATTGTTATTTTCAGGAATGGCAGGATGCTGACAATATTTGAAACTCCAAAAATTGGGTCCGCAAAACAAAAGGAGCATTTTAATGGACTAGAAAAAACAAGTCTAGTTCTGGACTATAAAAAAGTAACAAAACACTCCAATGCTGAACGGGGATCCTTACATTGATCCTAATGTCAGAATATTTCGCCATCAGCTGCTGTCATCCTTGACTTACACCTATATTACTCTTTGACATCATTTTTATGTGATAATGTCTTACCTCTGAATAACAAATTTCACCAGGCATGCAAAATAACTATCTTGATTGACGCTCGACAATTATTATGTGTTTGGAAGAATACCACATACGTCTTTGCTAATTGGTGTTGTTTTAATCATCCTGTCCTTTTGTGGTGGTTGAATTGGACTATTCTTATATCAGGGTACATTATATCTCTCACATTATATCTCTCATGCAAATATTAACAGCAAGGATGAAATGTGTTTGTGATAATTGTACTTCATTGCCGCAGAATTAGTATCATTCATGATTGGATCATTTTGTGTATGACTGAGAAACAGAGATGGAAGGGGGTACATGTATTGGAACAGGTTTTTGTACTCAGAGGCAAATTACTGACCAAGATATGTACACTACCATAAGCTTCAGAACTTAATGATGTGGTTTCCATACAACTGTAGTATTTCGAGTTGCTCAGCATGGAAAGTGAAAACATCTTCTCACATTAAAGAGATACAGAACTCTGTGAAACAAGACGGTTTACTTAGTCACTGTGTTTATGAGTGCAAAATGAAATCCAGCTAGGCTGTTACAGGCAGTTCAAACACTGTACATGGTGTGACAATAGAACTGACCAAATTCTGAGTGATAATATTCATAGTTTGAAAACTATGAAATGAAAAAGTTTTTCAGCTTTCTGTTGTGATAAACAACTATAAGACAATCCTCTCCAAAACACCTAACCAAAGTTCAGTTTGGTTAAAGTATTTTAAAATTGTCAGAACCTCAATGTGATTAACGTATCATTAGAACATAACTGATGTGACACATGAACTAATGACAAAGGTATTAAATTCTAAGATCAGTTGTCTCCATGTAAATGAATTGTGCTACAGGTGCATTGTTCAGAATTTTAATTTTCAGAAATGCATTTGTTTATCTGAATGCATTTGATGCTCTGATAATGTATTCTTAGCATCATTTAATTATTGAAGTGATTCTTAGAAAATGGTGTGATAAAGCATATTGTGAAGGTCAGCTGTCATGGGCCACAGAAATTGCTGTTTCCTACCAGTAGATATTTATGATATGGACTTTCCTTCAAAAGCCCTGATTTGTCTCCCTGACCTAAAAACTGTCTTGATTATTTCACAGTTCAGTTATTGTAGAGAGACTGTTGTGATTGTTCATCGTTTTTGGCCCGAAAGAGAATCTTTTTTTGGAACAACCTACTTATCTTTTTGCTGATTTAAGTTCCTTTTCATTTGTTTTCTCAGAAATGAGATGAAATGGTGCGCAGATACTGCATCATTCAACAAGAAGTCAGTAAATATGAGATTCCATAATACTTGTTTCCCATTCATGATCTTCTATGCTGTGTTGTTGCAACTGAGAATAACTTTTTTTAGAGAAATTCATCCAACTGTCTCAGAAATGATGTGTAATACTTGACTAAGCCAGCTGTACAATAATTCTTGATGTGGTTTTCATAAGTGATTTTTTAGAAACATGTCTGTAACCGCTCAGTTGACTGAGAATTTATGTTGAAAGTATTTGGTTTCAGGCATAAAAATGGCTGTCATGGTAGATGACAAAACTGAGATCAAGTTCCAAGTGATCCAAGTCAGTTATAAAGCTAGAGTGAAATTACACAGAGCAAATAAATGCTTATGAGAGAATGTAGTGTCCTTTTTGCCCTTCACCACTGACTTTGAGTCTAGTTGTAATGGGAGGGCAATTCCAGCAGAATGCTGCATCAGTTATGCAACTTTATGTAAAGCTTTGACTGTGCAGCAGTGAGTTTCAGTTTATGTTTATGGAATAAATTAACCACTGTTAGAAAGAATCAAAACTGAATGCTGTAAAATCAAAACATTTCAGAAATTTGTGTAACTGACGCTTCATTCTGCTGGACATGCTCGGTTACTGAGGTGGTCGCACTGTGATTTGATGATGGACTCCTGACTTCTTGAGCACTGAGGTTTCTTTCCAGCTGCTATCATGTTTATCTACATAGTGAACAAACAATGAACAAAAAATCAAAAGTCTGTGAGTGTCATCTGAACAATAGTCTTTATTCAAGAAATTTCACAGAAGAGTTGTTTTACTTCATCAGGGACTGTTCTTACTGAAAGTGTCTTACTTCTCAAACAGTATCATGATTGTTGGCAGGTGTTCTTACAAATGAGAGATTATCAGCCTAGGATGTGCATGGACATATATAAATTTTTCTGCTTTGTATTTGTTTATTCAGAGTAAATGCCTTTAACCTTGGTGTACTGATGTCTTAATGAGAAGGCATCTCAACAGCAGTCTCAGCATGTTTTGGATGATTGATTGAAGACAAACTGTTATCTGAAAATTGCCCCCTTAATGTTGAAAGGTTTGTGGGGTCTTTCAAGAATGGAATGACTTTGGTCTATACAAGAATGGAATGACTTTGGTCAATACAAGAATGGAATGACTTTGGTCAATATAAAGCTAAAAGTTGGTCATGTTTCTTTCTCACAATTTGTACATTACTGGATATGTGCATAATTTATTTTAATGCATTATTGCAGGTCAGATGACATCATTGTATGTATAGTTGTACATGCTGGAATGATGCTTCACTATTCAAAATTCAGTCGTGTACCAAGCTCTTGGAGAGAAAAGGCATTGCCATTGGCAACTAGTGATACTAAAGGAAACATAGGATATGTAAGGCATATACACAGGATAAATGGAGATCAAAAGCATTTAACCATTGCATGTTTTTACACTAAAAAGGTGACAATAGTTCACATTAAGTTCGTTTCTTGGGCTTGGTTAAAATCAAGTTAATTTGTAAACATTCAAAACTATTTGACTGATCCCTCGGGATGTTTTTAAAATGCAGGTCTTTAGATTGTCCATCTGAGGACATTATCACAACTTTAGAGATAGACAGATTTTGCCTCCAGAAAGTTATTGTCAGCTTATGGTTGGTATATGTGCAGCTCTTTGTTGCAGCATGATCAGTTTGACCCACCTTATAAAAAATTCTGGACATCTTTCTCATGCCCAGCTGGCAACTTGTCATGGTAAATTTTGCATCAGTTCATGAGCTTTCACTCCAAACAGTCAAGTAAGGTAATCTTTATTTGCTGAAAGTGTTTGATTGGTTGTTTCATTTTGCGTAAACAGGGGACTCTCAATTTTATTTTATTTTATTTTTTTGTTATACTTTGTAAATCAGTGTACATTATGCTCAGATTCAGATATTTCCTAACACTTCTCAAAAGTGGCCAGTCATCTGTTGTAATATTTTGAACATGTGGTCAATCATCCTCATTGAGAGACTACTTTTATTCAGTGATGGTAAAAGTAAGGTTATTTGTTGTGATGAAAATTTTCTACAGAGCTAAAAGTTGTGCAGCTGTGTCCATAAAATATTACAGATGGTTTTTTTGTATCTTTCTCCTAGAAAAATTGCTTGAAAATTTAATTGTAATGTTAGGTCAAAAAAAAACTATAACGAGCAGCTTTCATCCTTTGATCCTCCAAGCTAAATGAATCTTTATATTGTGTGTCAGGAGAAGACTGCAGAGGTCTCTTGTAATGTTTCTGGTGTATATTTTCGTTAGTTTAGGTTTGTGGTTAAAAGTCCATTCACAGTTTAAGACACCGTCATAATATCATTTCATCATTTCAGTTCACCTTGTTTCACTTGTTACAAAATCATGGAGGCATTTAACTAGCTGATCATAAAAAGTCAAATTGTCTAAGAAGTCTTATTATATAGATCATGTGGGGATATTACAAAACTTTTATGACATTTTAGTCTGTGTGATCTCATTGTGAAAAGGTTTATCCATACTGTGTGGAATTTCATGTCTGAATGTTCATTTACAAAATAACTATTTTGCATGTTTTCTTTTGCAAACTCATGAATGGGTGTGTTGTGGCTGGGAATAACATGTCTTGGCATAATGTTGATCATAATTGCCAAGCTGTGTTTTTGCCATAATGCTGATAAAGATGTTGTACCTGGTACAGAGATGCCAAGGGAAAGTTATCTGGAGCAGTAGGCACCTAGTTACTTCCCCTACACAGGTCAGTCATTTGGAAAGAAGAAAACACAGTAGATGCAGGTCTGTTTAGCTATTCAGAGCTGCAGTGGATTCAACAAATCAGTGTTGCTTTGTATTGGCACAAATATGCATTGCTACAACCATGTAAAGAAAAGTCAGAGCAGAGCTTTTTACTCTCTATTTTAACCAAAAACATTACACTTGGGGNGGGGGGGGGGGGGAGTGGGTTGGAAAGTTGTATTTATTATTATGACCTATTTATCAAAAATGCATTCCTGTTATTTTATATCTGCAGAAAGTATTTTGGGGTTGATGAAAGTCTCTGAGTCAGGCATTCACTCCAGAGAACTCTATCTGCAACTGAATCACCATACCAATAAGAGGATAGAAATTGTTCTCATTAAAAGTATCTTTTTTTTTTTGTATTAGATATTTTCCCAAGTTTAGAATTTTTAAGGGCAATTTTAGAGAAATTTCAGGTATTTGGTGAGCTTTTTTTCTCTTTTCTGCCCGTTATGAAAAGATCCCTGGAAAAGTTGACCTGTTGGATTGGCATCTCTGCTGCTGATTACTTGTTATGAATACTTGCACACAAACTCAATTTACTGTCCATAATGATACCACCAACTATTTAACACAGCATGCTCTTTCTCTTCTATATATTTATATATATATACATATACTATTTCCATCAACTGTACTTAAATTTAGCAAATGTCACTCATGCCATGTAAAGGATAATTTGAACAATAATGATAATGACAGCCAGTTGTCATTCTGTGCTTAGATTTAATTTCAGTGCCTTCTTTTGATTTATGGAGAACTAATTTGTTGTTATAAATAATGCATGTATGCTGAGTATGATGACATAAATTCATTACATTTACATTGTGTCTGGCTTTTGTTGATTGTTGTGATCTCTTTTCTGTTGACTTATTTTGTTATAGGGGAGACTAGATTGACATTTGGGAATGTAGCAGATTTATTTTTGTTTTAAATACTGTATTAGAATATTACGAGTGCAACTAGTGATCTGCATATTCTGAAATGCTTCCTTTAAAGTTGATGTTCAAGGATGTTGTTGACCTGAAGGGAAAGGTGGATGTAAATGAGAGGAGAGGCGCGATTGGACACGTATTAATTTCAATTCGATCATATTGTTGGCAGTTGAGCTGAGAGCCATTTTTGCTAAATTTCACACGAGTAAAATATTTCATTGTGCATAGAAGGTTTGCAGATTGGTTTACTGTCCCTCCCAAGGTTACTACAATGAAAATTAATATAAAAAAAACAACGTTTAGTACTTGAAATATGAAGCCAATTCCATCTGACTCGAGGCAAAGTTCGCTGTCATTCGTAGGTGAGGTTGACCCTAAACTTGGCTTGTCCTGAACGGTAATGGTCGGTAAAAATCCCTTCACATATATATAACATGTTGAATGGGGCTATCCAGCACTATAATTTGTCAGAAGACTAGTACAATGATTCAAAGCTAATGGGCGATGGCATCATCGTCCAGTTTTGTTAAGAGAAGGTAGTTAGTAGATTAGGTCTGCTGTCATTGAGTAGCTTGATGACAGGTCGCAACAGACTGTTTTGGCTGGTGTGTGGAAGATATGAGTGGCTGACGTGAATGATACTACCTTACTAAAATAATACTGATATTGTTTCATTTGATAGTTACCACTGCTGTCTTTTCATGTCTACCTCACTTTCTCATTTTGCTCACGGTCCTGATTCTTATTCTTAATGTTCATATTATTTTCATTGGCTTTTATGGAATTAACGATTTTCTGTCTTTATGGCTCTTAATGCCATAGTGTCCACACCTTCCATTCCAACCCACTCTCCCACATGAGCACCACTGCACACCTCACTTATATATATGTGAACAACCGCCTATAATCTTTACAGAAAGACACATACTTTCAGATATGTAGCCACTGAACTGAATTTATAAACTACTGACTGTCTCTGCATATAACCAGCCAGGCCGTAACATATTTGAACTTGGCCGGTCCTGTGCGAAGATCGACGCTATGTAAAATTCAGCTTCTCAAGAGCATGGGGAAGTTTCGACTAGGCAGAGAATGCGGTGCTGTTTGTTTTTGACTACGATATTTTATCTTTTAAATATAATGAAAGGGAATCGAATTGTGAGACCTTGATTAGCTTATAGCCTGTCCGTCATTCAGTTGTCCCCAGAAACTGTAGAATATTTTGAAGAGTTGTGAACAGGAAGATACAACAGTGTCTGTTTGTTATAGCAAAAAACCATGTTGTAGTTAGTCACAGGAATAGTTTCTACAGTGGAGCTTGATTACAAGTTGTCTTTGATTAAAGCGAAAAGAAATCGAGACTTGACATCCGAAGTCCCGTTATATCCAAAGCCTTTGTACACGAGGCAAACAGTTTCTTCTTTTTCTCGAAGCAGACTGTTCTTTGAATGGCTTCACCACGTCAACTCACAATTTGTGAATACGCTGACGAATGAAGTGTCTTTGTCATAGTCCTTTGTTAGATTATGATATATATAGCGTGCAAAGTGTGTTACTTGGGGGAGGGTTGAGTACTTATGAGGCCCCCTCAGTTGTGTTTAGATGATAGGCGCATACAGCTTCAGTTTTTCCCTTTAACACATATATATATACAGAATGCTGAGTGAAACTCAGTGTCAATGGCTTTGAAAATCGCAAGAAAATGATCCAACAGTGCTGGATGGAAGAACCCTGTATTTGGGTTAATATAATATTGTCATGACATAGATGCATGTATGAAATCGTGTTCTTGTTACTACAGTATTTTGTCATTTAATAAAGTGAGCTATTTACAAACATTTGCATTTGTTCAGTATTTTTTTAACTGATTACGAGATGCAAATTAGATCTCTGCATCTTGAAAGAGTATCCTGATCGAAAACTTTCTTCCAGCAGACTTGAGAAAAGCAAATACTGGGATTGTTATTTTGGATCTTGAAGTGCTTGCACCATATCGCAAGAAAGTAAAAATTTAGTAAAAACCTGAACTTAGCTGAAGGACAGTAGGACTGAGCAATATTAGACTCGGCCAAGTATCGTTAGTGTCGACTCCAACACGACTTTCTGGTGTCAAGACGCGATCAAACTCGAGTATGCTAGACAGCAGTGACTGTGCTGCAAGATTTTTAGATATTTAGCAGAACACAGGAGTTTTAGCTTAGTTTTATAGTCGTTGTATCGTGTGGTGAGACGACGCCTAGCGTCAGTTTTGCAGTTTGCCGCTATTATTTATCTTATACAGTATAACGAAACTGTTTGAGGATGCTAATATTATGTTTGTTCCACAGTGTCTTGTAATAAAAAAAATCTTGACATTGTAATGCTCAATATTATGCATTATTTCTTTTAAAAGGACTGCTAATAAAATCAATATCATTGTCACTGAACTATATTGTCGCTGAAGCCGACACTGCAGGTATTGAAGTCATGCCCAGTCCCCGAACGGGACAAAGTACGGATCCGACTGTCCTAACATAGGGCTAGACTATCTAAACAGTACTAGTCTCGCAAAGGAACCATCTTAGGAAGTGATGAACTTCGATAATCATTCATTTTATATGGGTCAGGTTCGTCAGCTAATGTCTTCATCATAATGGTAACTTCCAGTTAGATCTACCAGAATTAAAGGAGGACAGTCGGACAGGATCGGCCTTTGAGACCATATAATTGAGCTGAACAGGTCAGTGGTGTTCAGCTTATGGCTACTTTAGGCACTGCCATCTCCAAGACCATGTGGCTGACCGTAATTAAGACAACTATGTGGGATCTTCTTCTAAGGTGACAGTTCCTGGGATCTTTTAGATAACTTTTTTTATTAAAGGGAAGGGGGGGGGAGCGAAGAGAGGAAAGAGAAGTCGAATATGGCGCCTATTTTCAGTGACAGTTAACCATTGAGCCCTTGATATACCTCCCTCTCTTTCTTCTTCTTTTTCTTCTTCTTTTCTCTCTCTCTTTCTCTCTCTCTCTCTCTCTCTCTCCCTCTCTCTCTCTCTCTCTCTCTCTCACTCTCACTCTCTCTCTCTCTCTCACGCACACTGACTCAGGGCCTGATCAACCAGTAACCACGGGGCAGAAGAGACGAAGGATCTCCCCGCCATCTCCTTCTCTCAAGGACCCGGAAGGTCCATAGTCTAGTCTTCATGGATCTTTTTTTTTTCCGTCACAAAGAAGAACCGAGACATCTATTGGCCTAAAGTCCCGTACCATCTATGCTAACTGATAATATTATTCAATACACCTCAAACATAAAAAGAAAGAGGCTTGGTAAAAGTTACCCCAACTGACCTAAAAGCTGAACACCACGAAAATAGGCCTAAATTAAAGTGTTATCAATAATCATTTCGCAGTGATAACATTGTGATATAAACCTACATGTACTGTGATGGAGCAAGTTTATGGATAGACGTGATGAAAACATTGGCCTTGAGTGGGAACTTAGGCTACTATGGTACAGTGTATCTCAAATATTATATAGGCCTGTTAGTCTAATAGATCTAGTCTACGAGTCATGCTGTGTAAGCTGTCACTGATCAATGCAGTATAGAACTCTAAGAGCCAGTAACTGATCCCAGTGATATTCTCACATGAAAGCTTTCGTTAGGATTGAATGAAAGACTTAATCAAGACTTAAAGCTTTAGCTGTTGATAAGTGAAATTGAAATCATGACGTAAGATGCTGTGTTATCGAGGCCACAGCATGTCTACATGTCATGTCTACATTGTTACCTTTCCAATTTGACTGTGTGTAAGTGTGTATGAGGACTTTTTCTTGTTGAAAGAGGTCTGACAAGGAAAATGACAAGCACCTCTGATTCTGCAAGTGGCACCTTTGCAGGTAGGGAAAAGACGCAGGTGGAGGAAAGGAGGGTAAAGAAAAAGGGTGTGATGCGTGTCCTACGCATAACGTCTTTGGTCCTACGTTAAAATTGTATTTTGTACTGCGGCCAACTGCAGCACTGCTATAAGTCTGGTATTGTAGCCTATGTGCGTAGGGTATGGGGAATCTTCCATGGATTTCTGTTCGGTGGATTGATCCCAGCTGAGGTTTAGACCCTTGATCCAAGTGACGACACATCACAAGCAAGCAAGATGGGGAGGGGGGTGGTGGTGGTGTAGAGATTATGAAGTGTTGCAACTAAACACTTCCAGTTCCTCTCTCACCTCCTCTTCCCGATCCACCCTGTAAGGCCTTGCCTCTTGTATTTCTTTTCAGGTGTTGTTTTGATACTTGTATCACTGCTGGGGCAGGGCGTACGAGGAACATATTTGTGTACACCACAGAGCGGTGATGACGGTGGTAAGTTTTTCCACCGCTAGACACGAATTGAATAAAAAGTAAGAACATAGACTAAGGTCCCGCCATTGCCAACTTTTCCCCCTTTTATTTTCTAAAGAATAGACCAGTCCTCGCGTTTTATGTTAAAGGACTTTTGTATCCACTTTTACAAACCGTTTAGAGGTTTTTTTTTTATGTCTGAAACAAAGCAATTTGCAGCAGCCAGTTCGGGTGTAAGGTTTAAAAAATTCCAATATCCCCCATATTTTTTTAGAATTGAAGATACTTGACCCGACAATGTCAGATCTCCTCTAAGTTCTAAGCAATGTTCTCTTATGTTAATGCCAGTGACTCAGTTTGGACACCAAGTGGATATAATATGTGGTTCTTTAAAAAAAAAAAAATCCAGTTTTGATAGGTGTAGCGATTAACCAGTGACATAGTTCACATAGCCCTACATTTATGTGCTTGTGATGTGAACTTTGATGTGTGAAAGAAGTATAAGTTGTAATGACAATGACATATTATGAGGTTTGTATTAGAAATCATGCAAGTTGGTCTACTGTTAGGCGCAAGTATTGTGTATCAGATTAATTTTTTTTTTCTCTCAAACCTGATTCCTTTAGTTCAATATAATTATTTCGTCTGAACTGACCTGAACCTCACTTGTCTCAGATAGCTGGGTAAGTGGAATGACTGGTGTAAGACTAATTATTATGCAACAAAGACTACAAAGTAACTTGTTTATAATCTGTGATTGCACCACAGCAACTAGCAGTGAACTTATTACATATTTTATTTGTATTAAGTATAATGTATGATGCTTTTTACTATATTCTGTGAGTAAGTGAATGATTTAAATAATAGTTCTGTTTGGCTTAGTAAAAACAAGTTCCCTCTGAGATCACCAAAAAGTTTATGAAATTAAAATCTTAACTTATTAGGCATATTTTATATTTTAGGCTATGAAAATGTCTTTGGCCCTCGTTCCAATTTCATTCCAGGTCATAAGCTACCAGAGATCACAGGAAGTTATGTGGCGTACATGGAGTGGTGGGAAGTAGGAACTAAGTCTGTCACCTTCAGAGAGGACTATGTCGACCAGGAACACAACATGGCAGCCGTACGCATACATGGTCAATTCGATCCCGGGGATATATACACATATGTATCTGATTACAACACTAGTCAGCTGTATACCATTTCTGAGACTTCATCAGGTTCGAATACATATGCACTAAGGAACAAGAGTTAAGTGTCTTTCCCGAGGACATGACACTGGGAATTGTCCCAATTGAGGGTGAAACTCACTAACCCAAGACTTGATAGTCAGATGTCCTTACAAACAGATGTGCAAGAGAAATGCACAATATGTGCAAATCAGCTGGGCAATGTAAGTTGTCCTCACTATTTGGAGACTGTCAAATGTTGGGTTTGTGGGGGTCAACTCTCAGGTGGACCCTTGTACTATAGTGTTCCCTAAGGAAAGACACTGAATTCATATTTCACACCTCAATCAGGTGTTTATGAGTAACTGGTTTAAAGCTTGTTGAGAGAGGGGGGAGAGGGGAAGAACTAGGGGTTGGGTGCTGCTTTGCAGCGACAAGCAATAACTTAGTTGTAGATTTCATTTGTAATATTGTGTATTTACATATGTATATATACTGTTATATATTTCTGTGTATTTTGAATAAGATGTTAAACACTGCATGGCATTGTAAAATATTTGTGCGGGTAAATGTTGTTGCTTTTGTCCTTAAAAAGAATATTTTTATAAATAATCCAGAAGTAGGTATACAGCTTCTGTGAGATTATCGAATTCAAAATGTAGCCACTGCCAGTGTCACATTATATTCATATGTGTGAGGGGTTTATAGAATAAACTTGTTAAACTTGAAGAAATTTTGGCTGGCCGTTGCAATATGAAGCATTCATTTTGATTGGCTGGATTGGGTCTCTTACCTCTGGATATTCATCAGTCAAGATTGTAAATTCTTTCTTACTTTTGTAGTGACCATGAGAGGCACAGTGAAAAGGGGAGGAGAAAGGGGATGAGGAAGAAGATGGAGGCCACTGAAACTACAACATGTAGCTGAGAATCATGGTAGAGATGTACTGGCCGTCAATTATGGCTGCACACTGTAAAAGCCATATATGATGTCCAAAAATGGCTGAAATGGACGGGAGCATTTTTCACGTTTCTTGTCTTCAACTAGTTCAACTGAATACTGCAAGCATAATTTTTGTCTGTAATCAGATACTGTTTTCCACTTTCAAGATAACAAACAAACAAACAAACAAACAAACAGTGGGGAAAGGATAGTAAATCGAGGACGGCTTAAAAAGAGATAGCGTCTTGTTCCTCTTTTGTGTGATTTATTTCTCATCTTGCCTTGCCCTTCAGGGAAATCTTGCAAGGCATCTAAACTCGACCCTGCAGAATCATTCGTCCTTCCATTTGAAAGTACAAACAATACAGGTTAGTAATGACACATGATATTCTGTAAGTATGATAGTCTTAACTCTTGAAGCCTCTGAGGCCTTAAGTATTTTGTTCATAGCACAATAAATCATCCAAGTAAGAAATATTTGACTTGATATGCTCACTTCTTCAGCAGTATCTATTGCCTCACAGCAGTGGTTCACCCTCTTGGAAGTGTTTTTAAAAGACAGGAAGTCACTCGAGGCTATGGCCAAGCCAGCAAATATCTTACAACTTCCATGCCATGCAAGCAGTTTTTGAACTGTTTTATTAGACACCAAGGAGATGTATCAAGAGAAAATGTTTTCATCAATTTTTTTTTTCGAGTTTTTTTATTCTTTTGGTTGGGTTTTATGTTATCCCTCTCCTTCTCTTCCTCTTTCTTACTTTTCCTCTAATTTCTTCCCTGTTCTCCATCTCCCCTCTATTTTCTTCTTAGTCATTTCTCTTTCTTTTTTCTTCCTGTGTGTATTTTTTCTCAGATTTAGCCATTATTGTGCTGAGAAGGGACGTCATTATCCTGTCCTAACCTAATTCAAAGAAACAAAAAAAAAAAACCCACACCTCATATCTTACATCCCTATTTCTCCTCTGTCTTAGGCACCTGACATGTCTTAAACTCCCTTTTTTTTTTTTTTGATAGATCATTTAGCCAGAACACCATTGTTGCTGCAGTTTGGCCAGAGCTTCGGTGAACGATATGTTGGAGGGATGAACATCCGTGGAAAAGATACCATATTGTGGAGGGCTTGCTTCAAAGACAATTCCACGAACATCACAACACAAGCAGATTTTTATTTCACAGGTAACACGATGAAATATACTGAGCTCAATTAGAAACGCATCACCCGGGACTTTACCTTTTTACCATTTATTGATATCCGATTTTTTAAATAAATGGAACACCGACTGAGGACATCTCTGACTACTCACTACCTTAGTTTTGGCCACGTGTGAGTTCGAATTTCGATTGATGGTGTCGAATGCATCTTTAAAGTCTTTTGACACTAAAAAGTTTACTGATGAATAGAAATCACTCAAATTTTTGTCACATATTCTTCGGCTCGTTGCAATTAAAAGGCCTACTTTTTTTTTGCCGAATCAGTTTCAATTTGCTCTGAACCAAGATGCCTCGACTTAATGAAGCCGATCGAAATTTGTGCATTGGTCTCAACCAAGCTGGGTTTTCCTCCAGACAAATAGCCAGGAGGTTAAATTGCAATCAGTCTACTGTTATTAGACTTGTGCAATGCTATCAGCAAACTGGAAGCGTCGCTGATAGGCCCAGACCTGGACAACCACGGGTTACCACCCCTGCGGAGGACCGGCACATTGTGCTTTCTCATTTGTGGAACAGATTCCTGCCAGCTTCAGTAACCGCTAGGGGGCTTCGAGGGAGACGTGGGCCTGTTGCCCCCAACACTGTAAGAAACAGGCTGGCCAATGCAGGACTTCGTTCAAGAAGGCCGTATGTCAGTCCTCCACTGACGCCTCAGCGCCGTTTGCGACGCCTCCAGTGGGCCAGGAATCACCTCAGAATCACCCAACTTCAGTGGGATAGCGTACTGTTTACGGACGAAAGCAGATTTTCCGTGTCAACAGCAGATGGCCGCATTCGAGTATGGAGACGGGCTGGAGAACGCTATGCTGATGCCTGCGTCCTTGAGCGAGACCGCTTCGGAGGTGGAAGCGTTCATGTATGGGGAGGCATCAGTTTCCACCACAGGACCCAGCTATACGTGTTCCAAAACCGTGTTACAGCACAGGCGTACATTAATGAGGTTCTTCGGCCTATCGTGGTCCCAGCTTTTCAGACCCACAACGACCTTCGTGTTCTGCAACATGATAATGCCCGCCCTCACACTGCAAGGATCACAACTCAATATCTGGCACAGCAAAATTTCAATGTCATGGACTGGCCAGCCTTTTCACCGGACATGAGCCCCATTGAGCACATATGGGACACTCTGGGCCGGAGAGTTAGGGATCGAGGGCCCTTTGCCAATATGCAGCAGCTGGAGGCCATCCTGATCCAGGAGTGGAACAATCTGCCTCAGCACTGCATTCAGACTGTGGTCAGGTCCATGAGGAGGCGGATCACAGCTTGTATTCAGGCTGGTGGAGGCCATACGCGGTATTAGAGTTGGGGTTCTGTGGCCAAACATGAAAATTGATGCGTCTGCAAAAATGAAAAATAGGGTAACTTTTTCAAAAGTGAAAAAGGTTGGTGAAAAATAACTTTTTGTGGTGGGAACTGTGTTAGTCGAGTACAACATTGGACAAAGAACGAAAAAACACTCACCTTTTGAACCTTGGACCTAAGAAATTTTGGTAAGAGATGAAAATCTGGGTGATGCGTTTCTAATTGAGCTCAGTATATAATTTGAAGATCTGAGTAAAGGGTAACTGAGTGTGGAAAACGAGAGGATGAGATGCAACTGGTGAGCGGGATAGTTTATTTTGTCTGATACAAAAAAAAAACCATAGTGGTACACTTTCTAGTTGTTTGTTTAAGCCTAGCCAAAGGTAGTCGGTATCTAGGTCCCGAATTTACTGTTCTTAACCTGGTCCTGCCATTAAACCGACTTCTGCGCGGACCCGGGTTGTTCTTTTTACCAACCAGAAGAGACACTGGAAAAGTAATTAGGCTCATCAAGATAGAAAGAATAATCATAATCATGATAATGTGTCATCATTTTAACACACAGTATAGAAGCAAAGATCAGGGTAGGGTTGGCTTGTTTAGGACAGTAAACAAGACGATGTCTGTCATTGTTGGCACACTATAAACCACAATCCAATCATATTCCTGCTGTGACCTTTCCTATACCCATGTGGTTCAAGAATTGGGGTGAAAAGCATGTTCCTATACTGTTGGTCCCACCAGCTAAGAAATAAGGAGTCTAGAAACATCCGGGTCTCAAGACAAAGGTTCTGATCAAGACGACTGCTATTACCTGAGATTACTACGGTGGCTGGATTTGGCACAGACCTTGTTTATTTGCATAGTTTCAAAGTATGAATCAAGTTCACAATTCTACCCCTAAAAGGTTCATCATCCGATCGAAGGGAAAGGCCGCCTACAAATGACCATAGATACAACTTCAACTCTGATGGATTTCCTTTCATATTTTACATACTAGACGGTTTTATACAATTTCTTAATCATAAAATTAGAAAGAACAGTAAACTAGTGATCTGCAAAGTTTATATACATTATATAGTGATCTACTCGTAAAATTCGTAAAAATAGCGTTCCAGTGTGAAGCGCGTGACTGAATTCAAATTAGTGAATGCACCTCCTTTACTTTTAAACCCCAGGTGGGCCTTTAGGTAGGAAGATGCCAGTGTTTTCTTCACTGTTGTCTCTCATTAATTTATCCAGGGGTCCCAAGCTAAAATACTTTCCAAACATGTTTAGCTTTTCTTCCAAATTTTGATACAAAGAAAAATGCCCCTGAACCAATTAGATTTGAAACCTAAGACACAAGCTACCTAGTATTTTAGGCCTTTTCACTCAGTAAACAGGGTAACTTTACCTATCTAGCAACACCCATAAAGTTTATACTTGAGTGGCTAAACCTCACCTATTCTGAGTCATCCTTTGAGATTCAAATCCAACCCCTTTTCCATCTCCCCATGGCCAGGTTTCTGAATTTTCAGGGACTATTTAAATTTGCAGACCAAAACACCAAGTGCTACTGGCATCTTCATACCTTTAAGTGAACTCCACAGACTGACAAATTAACAATATCCTCCCCACAGCTGATGGCTGGACAACTGCTACTACTGATCAACCAACTCCTATGCAGTCAACAATTTCAAGGTTCATTCCAGGAAGGACCTCGGCCATGGACATCACAATCACTGTGCAAGTGGATTATGTGTTTTTCCAAAACTACCTCACAGATAGATCCATTTTTCAGGTACGTGTGTCACTCTTGGTTTTAGAGCAGGCAGGTACATATACCATGTATTCTGTATGATTATGCGTACAATTTTTTAAATGATTGAGAGCTTGCACATTAACAATGGGATCTCTTACCATCGTAAGGACATTAGTGGATTGGTACTGAATGCACCCCAGGTGGAGTTCAACATGCACAGTTAATGTAATTCTTGGGATGCTAAGAGATCCCATCGTTGATGCTATAGTTCTCTGATGATGGCTCATTAACCTCTTCACCACGTATGATGTATCCTAAGTCACCCTATGTCGTATTTTTTTTATAATGACCTCTTCTTACAAACAGGGGCGCAATATCGCCATACGCATGCTGAAACGGTGTAAATTCCTCAGTTAAAATTATCCACAGGGTAATGATCTAGTAATTTCATGACATTGACTGCATTTGTTTGGTCCTGCTGTGTCGCGAAATGGCAAGCCACGACGCTTCCGTAGCAAAGGAAGTATCGGTCTCTAAGCAAAGCCAAGATACAGTAACTCATTGAAAATGCCCAAAGGAAAGAACATTGTCGATGGATCTGACAAAAAATGAACTGAATAATGTGGTAATTGTCCCTTATGAGTCAGATGCGCGTCTCATAGTTTTGTGGCGAATTTGTTTTTAATATCTTTCGAAGCTATAATACTAATGTTATAATGAAAATGTGTACACAAATCTAGATCAATCTCAACTTTTATTACCAACATGTCATTAGTGCAATATGGCTTAAAGAAATCTAGTTTAAAAATTAAACTAACTTTATACATGTAGGTATGATGCTATAGAAACTAATAAAATATGAAGCAATCTCAGTGAATTGACTTGAGGGTGCATTTTTTTTTGTAAAACAGCGGAGTATGTCAACAAAATCACTCTATAAAAGAGTGTATTGTGGCATAAAGGGGGCATGAAATTAATCAAAATTTAGTGCCATATTCTCACAGATTTTATATTATCATTTCAGATTCCTGTAAGCATGTATTGTGAGGGCAGAAAACCATCAAAACCTGTGCCGAGCATTCCCAATCACTTCCGCTTTCGCTCTGAGCGCATCATTACACACTTGAATGAGGTTGGAGAGTATGATGTAAGTCATCATGAGTTGAGAGGAATTTTTCAACTCTTGAGCTTTGCAAAAGTAGTAAAGTAATTAGTACACATTTTTTCCTACTAAATAACGTGTGAATAGCAAAATAAAACATTTTACTTACTTCACCACACAATTTGGAAACAGAATAGACTTATTGTCTCTTTAATACAACAGCTGTCCCCCTTCTCCCATTTCCTCCGCTTCCCTCCCCAACCCATCAGTTCTCAAAAAATGTCAACCAGTTAAACGGTAAAACTTAAGAAAAGTCTCTTCTTCATAAGAAAAGTTAAGGAAGCGGAACAAAATCATCTCTGCCTGAAGATAACTGCTAAAAAGGTCTTATGTGAAATCAAATGGGACATGAAGGTTTTCATATCTTTGACCATTTAATCCTCAAAGTGGCATTTGAAATTTGAAGAGCTCAATATACAGTTGTCAAGAGCTGAAAATTAACAACTTTATAAGAGCAAATTTTAATAGTAGGCTGTCACGTTATTTGATTATCAATAAATATTTCATCAGCTTTTTAGCTGTTTACCTTTGTTTTTTCTCAAGAAAGAACGGGCCGTTGACTTTTTCCAAGTTTTTTCTCCAAGCATCTCTACCCCACCCTCCCTTCCCACCCTTTCTCAGTCTAAGGGCACAGGACCCAGGATCAAAAGAATGTGAACTTACTTACTTCCTACCATGGTGATGTGTGAATGCTTGGGCAGTGCATTTCATTCACATCATGCTGTCAGTTCTCTCTTCAATAAAAAGACATTAGCTACTGACAAAGAAAGATATTGTCGGAATGAGAGAGACTGTTGTCTTCATGATATCAGTGATGCGCTGTATTTCCCAGGCAGTTGAGAAAGTAATTGAGCGATCAGATCTGTTTGGATAGTAATAATGTATAACTGCATAAAGGGACAAGAAAAAGGGCGAAGATAAGTATGTCAACTTAGGACTAATGTATCACCTAAACCTTTGATTTTCTGCAGAGCTTGATGGGTGCATGGGATACAAAAAGTTATTATGTTTTCAGATATAGTTATATTTTATCCTTCTTCTTTAATGTCTATCTCTAGGAATGGTACAACCAAGAATCCAAAATTGTCAGGATTGATTCAAAGCCAATGCCCGGAGACATGGCAGTGCTGGATCTTTCAACCAGAACAGAAATACTGGATTTTAATATGGGTACTGTAAAGTTGTCTCAGCACAGTGAATAGAATTTATGCTATCGTTTTACATTCTAAAATACTTTGTAGCCTTCTGGCGAGGATTGTCTAGTGCATGCTAAAGTTATCACTGCGCTGAAAAGCTATACATTAAAGGGTCAGTAAGGTCTAATAAAGGGAAGATACCAAGGAATCTTAGCATAGTGAATGATAAAGTCATGGTTACCTCCCTCAATCAATTAGGACCCCCCCCCCCCNACATTTTTTAAATGTCCAGAAAGCAGGAAAAACGCTATGGCAGGTAGGTGGCATTGACTGCTTCTGGACTGTTCCTCAAAATTTAGGTTCTTTGTTCCAAGAGCCTTGATACTCTAGTTTTATTATGTTTCGATTTGTTTTTGTTTCCTGGGAGCAGTGAAAGCTTTATATGCCTTTGAACTGGTGAGTAAATGTTTACCCTATTTTCCACAGGTATATCCTACCTGATCATGCAGGACACAGGTATGTGTGACATCACTCCAATCATGCCTGAGGAATTCAACAGCAAAGTTTTAGACGCCAGCCATGTCACTCTTAAGACACCTCAGGAGTTCTTCCACTTTGATTCAGGAAATTTCATATACTCTGGAAGGGTAAGTAGTATCAGTTAGATGTAAGCATATTGTGCATATGCCACAACAAAAAAACAGAGGTTTGGAGAAAAATAAGTCACAGTAGGATTTCACAGACTTAAGTCGCAGAGGTTTAGTCCATGATTTTTTAGTTTCTGGGGAGTCTTTGGGTTCATTTCAAATATAGAAAACAAGAAGCGAGAAAACAGAAAGTTTCCGCACTAACGATGGGATCCTTTACCATCGTAAGAATTTCATTAGTGCATCAGTGCTGAATGCACCATTAGTAGCGTTTAACATGCAGAGTTAATGTACTTCTTATGATGGTAAAAGATCCCATCGTTAATGCGCAAGTTCTCAAGTGAATTTAAGTATTGTTTTCATGCCGTGGACGATGTGCAGTAGTGAACTATTTGAATACTGTGTATGCTTGAGTGAATTTGTGCAATTTGCTTTTAAGCATGAACATGTAGGGCCAAAGTTTGAATGGGTAATAAAGTTATTTTAACATGTTTCCTGACAGTCTAGAGGAGTGCAATGGATAATTTTCAAGTCGAAACAAATATTTTTTTTTTATGCTGTAGACAGTGGTTCGAGACGTAGACACAGAGACATGGATTGGCACCAGGACTGACTTTCCACTCGGCCTCAGTAGTACATCTATTTGGCAATGGTACTTCTCAACAGTAGGTACAGTTTGTGAATAACGATGCCAGTGATGAGAATGGTGATATAATCTTTTAGTTCTTGAAGAAGGAGCAAAACTTGTTCCGAAAATTTCAAATGTGGATATTTGATTTTAGTGCCGTATCTACATTTTTTCTGTGGGTGTGAGGAAACTTCTTAATTTTTTTTTTTAAATGTCTTAAATAAAAATGTATTATACATCATGAAATTTATGATACATTGTTCGTCTATGTTAATGTGTAGAATTACAGTGTTTTATGTTGATAAACACCTATTCCTTTTTCAGAGCACAAGTCTGCACAAATGAGTATGTTCAGTACAATGAAAATGATGCTGACAATGATGATGATGATAATACTTATTCTGCACTGATGTTCTTCATGAATACAGACTAAAACTTACAACCTATCCTTAACAGTCATACAATTTCCTTACTCTGCTGTCCGTCTGGCCAGCAAACCGCTGCAAATCATGACTTCAGAGGAAACATTGTAAATTACAGAGAGACCCTGGAGGCAGAGAGAACTCCTCTCTCCACCTCAAAATCATAATAATTTATGAGGATAAACCTGTCGTTTCGTAAAATCTGTGTGGATCCAAAGATGTGAAACTGAAACTTTCCAGCAACATCCCAAAATGCTGGTTTTGGATCTGATACAGAAATGAAATTGCCTTTTTTTTTTTTTTTCTGTCACACAGGATGAGTGGTCTGTGACGCAGTTTGGGGAACCACAGAAGAATGTACCAGTACTGCTTAAGATTGATATACCAGATGTAAGTAAGTTAGTCTGCTTTCTTTTGTGTTTTGAGTACGTGCGTCGATAAGGATTGTTCAGTAACTGTTCTTTGATATGGGGAGGGAGAGTGGAAAGGGAGAGGAAAAAGTGAAAATACATGTACTCTTTTTCCGCACACTTTAGCACCACTGGAGAGGTAATTTTTTTGAGAAATATACATAGTAAAAAAGAGTGGGGGAGGGGGCTTGGGGGGTGTAGGGAGAGGATAGTTTAGTATGAAAGATGAAAAGTTTTGTTAATCTGAATTGTAAATCAGCAGGACGGGATAGCTCTTGAGTAGGTCATGATGAAAGTCTAAGTGAGCAATTTTACTACAATTCTTACTTTTTCTATTTCAAATGAAGTTCAGCCAAAATTAATGATATAAAACACATAATATATGATTTCATAATGCACAACTGATGTCTGTAGCTGTTCCGCTCAGTTAGTCTTAAACTTAAGGGTATAAAAGGTGAGGAAAGCGATGATGGGATACTTCAGTAATTTAAATTTAGTCGCAAGGTTTACACTGGAGAATGCTCTTTCTCTGAATTCCTCTAGGAAAACATTTAAGGTAGAAACTTTATAGACACTAGTTTTCTGTCCTCCCCCTTCCCTCCTTCTTCCC
>JAWQUT010000220.1:222773-251011 GCA_033807755.1 Ellobium chinense
GCTCAGCTAGAATTTACTTTCAAGTTCAGAAAATGAAACTGATCATCTTTTCTCTTCCACAGGGCAATCTTCACAAGAGCAACAGTGGACATCAGGTAAGTAATATTGTAATTTTCAGCAACATGAAAAGAGAAGGAACAAAAATGGGGAATTGAAAAAGAGAGAAAAGTGCAGTGAATGCCTAAACAAGTGAAGGAGAATGCGCTTGATAAGCATTTACTCAGTCAACCATTGTCTGGAAATTTCTGAAGTGGCATCCCTTGCTTTGCTGGATAACAGACGAGAATATACGCCTTAAAACTGATTACCGCAGTAAGGGCGATGCCTTTTTGTTAATATTGGTTGAAGTATTAGCAACTGAAGAGAGCGTTAACAAGCCTTTTTTGGGGGGGGTGGGGGGTCATACCAAGAACTGTATCTTCCTCAACCAGAAAATCTTACATGCCTTACTGACCCAAAATGAACACGCTGTATTCAGAACCAGCTGAATATTTTTTTCCAGGTACTGTGGCAGGTCTATCTGTGGGCCTAGCAGTATGCAGCATCCTTGTGGGTTTTGGACTAGCGGTGGTGGTGTCCAAGCTACCGTTTCTGAGAAGAATGAGAGCTGGCAAGGAGGAGGAAAGAACTCTGGCTTATACCATGATGTGAAACTTTGCAATGAGTTTAAGTTATGTGAATTAATTTATTTACTGTGTGATAAATTCTTAATAGTAATAGTAGTGCCCCATAGACCATTCTTAATTAGTCAACTCCAACACAGCTCACTTCCTGTTTGAGCAAACCATAAATGTAAATAATAGTATTATTACATCATCCAATCTTGTTTCTGGCAGTAAAATATGCCATATACTGACAGTGTTACAGGCCCTATCAGTCGTTCATGTTCTTTGGACAATGGAAAAGTGGAAAGCGGAAATAATGATTGTTGTGATTTGTGGTTTGCGCTGACTGGATGACTATGCATGCACAATAAGTGAGAGTGTCTATTGTTGTGGATCATGAGCTGGATATAATTAGCTTGGGGAGTCGGGGAGAGAAGGGGACCATGGGGTAAAAGTTGGGGGGAAGGTGGAGGATCACCAAATTTTACTTTGCCACTGGATGCAAGACAGTTAATTATTATCCTTGTTCTGTGACTGGACATAATGGTATATGAGAAAGCTGGAGTTGGTTCACGGAATCACGATGAAGCCATTTTTTGTTTTGTGATCTTCATCAAGTCCTGGATCGCTATTTTATATAATTTATAATCACTGAATCCAGCTTTCCTATATATTTGCCACAATACTTTCCAACAGATCAGTTACATCTTATAGGGGAAGCTCTGAATTCTTTCATATTACACATAATTATCTTGTAATATCCTAGGGCTGATCTCACAAAAATGTCGCTTTGGCATTGGCATATTATGAGTTTCTGAGTAGCGCTAAAAAGAGTTTCCATAGCAAGCATATTCAAGTGTTCCCCTTATATAGTATAGGTAAGGAATAATTATGCTGAGATCAGTCTCTGTTTAGGGCATTTCCTCTTCTACTTGAGAGCTTGCACATTAACGATGGGATCTCTTTTTATCGTAAGAAGTACGTTAGTGCTTTGTGCTGAATGCATCACTAGCAGCGTTGAACATGCAGAGTTAATTTAATTCCTACGATGGTAAGAGATCCCCTGGTAAATGCGCAAGCTTTCACTTAAGTGCATTGATATTTCTTTTAGCCTGGAACTTCTAGTCTTCTAAACCCTGCTGTTTTGTTTGAATGCATGTCATATATAGTGAATTGTGTGTTTCAACTCTTTCAAATGATGTTAGAGGTGTGGCCTGAAGTGAAAAATGTCCCTGCGGCTGTATGCTGTATGCGTAATCTATACGATAGTTAAACATACTGCGTTACTTACAGTGGAGTGAACACTACTAATGTTTTGGGTGTTTCCTGTGCTTACCACAGTGCGTTAGATAATGAAAGGATGTATACAGCCAGTGGTCTGAACTTTACTTTGACACAAAATCAACTTGCTTGTCGTTCTCTGGGTGTGTTGCATGCCATCAAGAAAGACTGTTGTATGTAAGACTTCCGAAAAAAAACAACCCAATCTAGAGTAGAAATGGACTGTGCTGTCAGCACATTCACTGTTTCCATTTTCAAACAGATAATAATATCAGGTGGGAAATTGGTAGAATATAGCAGAGTAGCCAGGCAAGTCTCTGTGTAGTATTTTCATCACATTAGATGACTGACTTTAATATAGATGTTGCTAAACATGACAATAAAAGTAGCAATGAAGAATAAGAAGACATGCCCTATTGTTTATTCTTTGAAACTCCTGATCTTTTGTTGGGAAAGCTACTTATAGTAGCATTTCATACGGCTCAATCTTTGTTCCTGGGCAAATCAATAATATGAAAAGTAATATCGACGTCTTGGCATATTACCTGCCAGGCTGACCATACGTCATGTACAGACGTGGCTGGTCCTATGCGAAGACCGACGATATGTTGAGTATACATCAAAGTTTAAATAAATATTACAATATTCTAAAATCATTTCAGGAATCAAACAACACAGAGTTTGTTTTTACTGTCTCCTCTGTACAATGTGCACAGGTGAAATAACATGTTTTCATTTATCCTGAAAAGTTATGGTTTTGACATATGACGGTCTTTCTGGATGATAAAGACTGGACCAGAGTGATTGTGATGATATACTGAATGTCTTGCATGACATGCTCTTGGCTGGAAGTCAAGAAGAGACTAACAGTCTTTCATGTGTTATGATATTATTTGCTAGAACTGTTTACTTGTTTTCCTGACTTTGTTAACAACACAGGTTGGAAGAAGTTTGTCTATTGCTTTGTTTCTTCAGTTACAGTGGATTGTGTTATTGTGACAATACGATTATACAGTAGAACAACAAGACAGAGAGATAACTGAGGTGCAGAAATGTGTGTTAATACTTTTAAAGTGTATACTTATGTTAAGTATTGGTATATGCCTACAATAAACTAAACTGAAATTGAAACATGTTAGGCCTGTATTCAACAGGTCAATGAATTTATGTATTCATTTGTATTGAAGAATGTCTGTTAATTATCAAGAAACCTAGCATGTAAGAGTGACATACTTGCACATCTGTGTATGCATAGAGCCTGGGTTGTTGTAACGAGTAAAAAGTAACGCCACTACAGGTACTCATTACAGTTTTCGAGTAACTATTACTTACCCGTTACATGCTTCATCTTAAGTATCGAAAAAATACTTGTTACCGAATTTTTTTTGTAACAATTATAAAATTACTCGTTACTTTTTTTGTTACTTTTGTGTGTGTGTGTGTTTGTGTGGGTGTCACGTGCTTGCTTGACGGCCAGAATTGGATTTTCGGGGAGAATAAAAAAATCAAAGCAAGCTGATGTTGGGTGCAATCCTTCTTCTGACCACGTGTTCCTGTGCAAAACTAAATGGTCATGGAGATTGTGGTGTCCATGTAACGGTACCACTGATCCTTTGTTGTTCGCTGCATAATCATCGTCGTCATGATTATGTAAACAATCGAGGTATGCGCAACCTGTGATCGCATTGGTTACCAGCGATTTTTTAACTGTGTTTTTGCTTGAAATTGAGATGAAAAAGAGCTAGTGGTGAAGCGTAGTAATCTGGCCCCGACCGCAAGGCGCAAGGAGGAAAATGGTGGGGGAAGGGGTGAAATGGACGGATGTAGGATACAAGGATCAGGCCTCACCTTCGCGCCACCCAGTCGCGGGCGGGAGGGGGGTGCAGGGGGAAGAGATGAAGGGAAACAGGTTTTGTCGTGTCGGGCTGCCCGCGATGTAAGGGAGGGAGGGGTGAGAGGGGTGACCCTGCATTTAGTCGGGAGGAAGTGGAGTTTGAACACAGACACCAGACCGCAAAATGTTTTAAGTTTGTAATCAATCATGTGTGAGGATTGGAGAACACTAAAGTAACCGTCATGTGCAAACCAGAATACACCAGTGTCAGGCTTTATCTCTTCGTTTTACAAATACAACTTACATATTAAGAGGATGCGGTCGGCTGGTTGCAAACGCACCTGGTCTGCACTCATAATAGAGATGTCATCACCCCCCACTGCATCATAAGCGAATCCACCATCCAGTGTCATGGTTCTCTCTTACCATCACCAATCCGGTCAAGCTAAGTGTTAAAGTGTACAGATGTAAACCTTTAGCTTTATTAAAATGAATATATTGTAGTGATTTTCCCCCCATGCGTCATCCGATTCAGCAAGGGCGATAACCCAATAATTACTTCTTGCATTGTCTTCCTTGCCCTCGCCCTCCAGACTTCACATGGTCACGTCAGTTTGTGCTATGGCTCAACTAGTCCATGCCCTCCTGCATCCCTATTTTATGGCCCTATTACATGAAGTTATTGCTGGTCAAACTTAGACTAAAGTGAGAATGAGTGGTTTGGTTATTTTATTACACATATGTGAAGCGTCCTGTACAATTAAGGTCACCCCTATCCCAGCAGATTCACCTTAAGGTTATTCCATTATCTCTCAGTCTTGATAGAAGATATTTATATAGATGGAAAGACATTGTCGCCCCCTTTAATTTGGTGTATAATTTATCACACTTTATCATATTACTGAAGAGTTACAAGCTGTTGTTATGCTTAACTAAAGCACTATTCCACTAAAATTAAGGTACAGGCAGCTGATCTGGAACCGGGCGCTAACCTGGTCACGTGCAGCGTTTCTCATACGCTCGCGCCGGTCTATATAAGGAAGGGACATCTGGCATCTAGGTCGGTCAGTTAGTTGGTCAGTCATATGTTAGTTAGGCAGTCAGTCATAATTATGTTGGTCAGTGTCAGTGATATAGGAGTCATCATCAGTTAGTAGTCAGTAATAGGTCGGATTGCCATTCATTACTTCTAAGAGTGCAGAATTGTGCTATAATCATTTAATTTAGCAAGTGTCATGTTACCACTGTTTGGATTTATTTCATTGGATTAATAAACTATATGGACTTTTATGATCGTCGTCGTTTCATTCATCCTATTCATCGTTCCACAAGGGGAACTCATCTTCATCATCATCACCTTCATCAGTGCCTCCACTCTCCACGCTACAATATTATTGAAGACCTGATATGGAATCTAGTGGCTATATTCTTTTCATTTAAACAAGTACAGGTGGAAATTCCAGAAATATTTCTCCTCCCCAGGGGCCTCGAATTCAGTTTCAGATCCATCGAATCCTAGTTCTGGAATCGAATCCGTATTCGAAGCTTATAGTATAGGATCGAATCTGCCAAACTAAAAACCAGCCAGGCACCATTTCAGAAAGTGAAGGAGATTTGTACAAATGGGTGCTCATCTCTCTTTTTCTTCCTATTAATAAAAAAAATTACAGCATTTGAAGTTTTTTAACGTCTTTGGGGGAAAAAAAAATGCCAAAATCAAAGAATAGTTGAAGAATAACATTATTCATTTACAGGGCCTCAAGAAGCAAAAAAGCGTAGGTGCCGATGACCAGGAGGACCGCTTAACGGTCAAAGGGAAGCAACCATGGAAAAGAAAATCGTGCGCTAGTACACCCAGGAATTGTCTCCCATCCAATTCGGTCTATAATTTTCACGATTATGTCCCTTCGATCATAAATTTTGCAACATTTCATCTTCTCGCTCTCTCTCTCTCTCTCTCTCACTCACACACACACACACACACACACAGATAGACAGACAGACAGACATACAGACACATTTACACACAGACACACACACACTTAATCGCTCTTTCTGTCTCCCTCTCTCTTTCTGTGACTGTCTCTCTCTCTCTCAGTCTCTGTTTTTCTTTCCTTTTCTGTCCCTCGTTCTCTCCTTCTTCTTCCCTCTTGTTCTTGTTTACTTTCACTCTCTCTCTCTCTCTCTCTCTCTCTCTCTCTCTCTCTCTCTTTCGCTGATACATACACACACACATGCACACACTTACTATTTCTCTCATTTTCTTTCTCTGGTTGTGGTAGTGGTGGTGGTGGTGGTGGTACTGTCGCTGCTGCTGCTGATAATCTAAAAGTAATGATTTTCTCATAGAAAAACAGCAACGTTGAACACACAAATAATCACACAAAAAAAAAATCCAAACAAAACAGAAGCAGACAATGGTGGAAGGGAAACAACCAGTAAAATGATAATTGTAAGCTAGTGCATCCATGATTTGTCTCCCATGTATTATGACCTTCAATGTTCACGATTATTAAAATTTGGACCATAAATTTTGCACTGATTCATTTCCCCCTCCCCCTCTTTCTCTTTCTCTCTCTTTCTCTCTCCCTCTCTCTCTCTCTCTGTCTCTCTGTCTCTCTCTCTCCGATTTTTAAGATTATGTCCTTAGGATCACACGTTGTTACCAATTATTATTACACGTTTAGGTAATAGGACTGACTTCTCAATCGCCTTGTTTGTGCTTGTGTCTGCTTGTGCCTGCATGCATGTGTATGCGCGTGTGTGCCCGTGTCCGTTTGTGTGTGTGTGTGTGTGTGTGTGTGTGTGTGTGTGTGTGTGTGTGTGTGTATGTGTACGTACGTGTGCATGGGTGTGTACATGAGCGCGTGCGTGCGTGTGTGCGCGTGCGAGTGTGTGCGAGCGTGTGCGTCTGTGCAAGCATGCCTGCGTATGTGCTCGAGTGTATGATTATGTGTGCACGTTTTTTTATTTTGTTTTCATTCTCTTGTTCATTACCTTATGTGTATCCACGAGGTCAGCAGTGACGTTGTTAAGGATAAGGATACTGTCGCTAGCCTTGTTGCTGCTGATACACCGACCAAGGGAGTGATAGTTGTGGTACAGTAGGTAGGTAATAGTGGTGGTGGATGTGTCTTAGCTCGACAACAGTGTCTCAACCACCAATTCTGTGTGTGTGTTTGTGTGTATGTGAGCCTCTGAATGTGTGTGTGTGTGTGTGGGCGCACGTGTGTGTGTATGTGTGTGTGTGCGCGCGCGCATGTATGTATGTATGTGTGTGTGTATGTGTGTGTATCTGTGGGTCTGTTGATTTGTGGGTCTGTGGGTCTGTCTGTGGAGTGTGTTCACGTGCTCATCCGTTTTCTGTATTTTAGGATGATGTTAATGATAATGGTTATGATGATGATGTGTTGGTCGTTCACAGAGATAGAAAAAGAGACTGAGAAAAAGAATGAGAGAAAGAGAGAGGAAAAATAGGAATAAATTGTTGCTAAATTGGTGTCAAAAAACGTAAAAAAATGAAGAGTGATAAATGGGAGACAAATCATGGATGGACTAATTCACGTTTGTCATTTTACTGGTTGTTTCCCTTGGACTGTTGCTGCACCTAGCCTAACTTACGTGGAATTTTTTGGGATTGTTCCCACTGACACCACCAATGTATCGTCGTTACTGGTTCCCTCTGAGAGTATCACCACCACTACATCAGCAATGGTAACAGCAGCAGAGACATCACCAGCAACAGCATCACCATCACCACAATCATTATCACCACCTACCATCACAACTACCATCACCACCTCCACTACCACCATCACGACCATTACCACCATAACACCTATTGTTCAGTTGTACATCAACCAGCACATCATCATCATCATAATCTTTATCATTTAACACCATCCTTAATACAGAAAACGGACGCGCATGCAATCGCACACGCACTCACACACAGACACACATGCATGTATGCAAACGTACACATTCGTGCGCCCAGTTGCAGGCAGTTGGGATGAAGGGGGNAGACAGGTTGTGTCGTGTCGGGCCGCCCGTGACGTAAGGGATGGGGATAAGAGTGGCGACCTTATCTGTGTTAGTCGGGAGGAGGTGGGGCAGGACTGAGTAGTTACAATTACTCATTTTTCAGAAAAGTAAAGTAATTGTGACAATTACTGTACTTTTAAAACATTAAAAATAACTTTTGACAACCCTGCATGGATAGAATGGAGATTTTCATAATTAGATGATCTATATATATGCAACTGAACTACTACTGTGCTATTGTACTATCATTCTGTTATTTGCTCACTGTAATAAGAACAAATTTCCAGCACATAGGAACAGTTTAACTTATTTTATGCGACAATCACTATTATCTACCTGTGATCCATGTATGTGCAGTCAACTCCTCTTAATAGTCTTAAGCACAATTTGTTCCATAGCAACTTTGGCTTAACAGCAACAATTTTCACATAGCAGAACACTATATTCTTTACAAACATCATTACATTATTGCAATGTTTGTTAATCTCAACTTTTTCCACCCTCCCGAGGAGTTGCAAATGAACATAGCTAGCTGGCTGTGCTTTGTCTTTATGTCCTGCTTCCTTTGATGCAGCTTTTGAATGAGGACGGATCCTGCTCAAAATGGAATATTTTTTTACAATCATTCTTGAATATTTTTTACCTAACAAAATAATGTGGATCCAAGATAGCACACAAATTTTTGTGTCGATAAAGTCATTGTGGAGATGCTGGATTGGAGACAATGTTTAAAATTGACAAGCCTCTCTGTGTCAGAGAGATACAAATATTAAACCTGTGGCCTCATACATGAACTGCATGATCCAAAAGTTTGTGAAATTGAGAAAAAGTGCCTCTGAGGATAAAATTAAGAGTAAAACATGAAAAAAAATATCAAAATGTAACAACATAATATTATATTGCCAAGACTTTACTGAACTCCCAAAAACTTCGGGAAGCTAATGTTTTCTCTATCTGGTAATTCTAAGGCAACATTCTCGTTTTTATTCATTACGCAGGTTATCAGGTTCATGAATGATGTCACAAAAATGTATGTTCTTCAAAGGTGTTGGACAACAGCAGAGATATACCAGTACACTATTGTTATTACGGCATATACCTAGAAACACAGGACAATAAATCAAAAGAAATAAAATAAAGAAGACATTATTCATAGATGTTTTTAATATTTAGAATATCTCATAAAACAAGAAAGTGGTTTTATGAGGGAAGATAAAATTTTGTCACTTCCTGACTTGGATCATTATAGAGAGGTCCCATTTTTTTATCAGACTTCATACTGTAATCCAAATTATCACATCAGTTTACAAGTGTCCTATGATAATTTCACTGCCTGGGATTAATACTGTTGTATGTCCAGTAACGACTTTGAGGACTTGTGCAGTATCATTTCTGGGCAGCAATTTGATATAATCCTGGGACTTTAACAAAGGTGTGGTTAGGTTAGGAATAAGGGTATGATTAGGGTTAGGCGCGAGGTTAAGGAAGTGTGAGGGTCCCTTAATATTGTTGAAAGACTCTCTCAAGAGTGCTTTTCTTTCCTAACCCTGCCCCTAACAACAACCCAACTTACTTAAGTCCCTAGACTGTATCAAACAGACATAAAACTGTATCTCACAGAAAATCGCTCACTGTAAAATTCTGCATTTTTGAGGCTTTGCTGTAAGTTTGCAAAGTTTCATAAATTTAGAAAATTTCTTCACCTTTTAAGAAATTTGACCAAACTCTGGACTTTTCATTCCGCAGTTGCAATATTGTGTTCATGGGATACAGAAAATGGGTTCCCATTTCTAAAACTTTGCAGTGGTACCTTAGTAAAAAATATGATGTGATAAATATAACAAAGTTGTTATGCTATTTTTGCAAAATTGTCCAAATTTTGCATGCAAATTTTGCAACTCTCAGCGCAAATTTTGAGAGTTTAAAATGCAATTTTCCATAGGTATATATAAAACACATGTCATGATGAAATGGCAAGAATCAGACAATCACAGTAAATGAATATCACTTGCTGGCATATCACAGCTTCTTATTCATTCAACGATCATGGAGTAAATCTATAGTAAACTCACTGAAACTGAAAACTCTGCTTACACATTCTTTCATCCTGATTTGTTCCTTCTTTACAGTATATAATGGTTAGTGTAAATCTCAATCAATTGCACAGAAATTTTTTGAATAACTGAAGTTCAAATTAAATGGATTCCACTGCATGCAACGTCCACATGCATGTTTTTGTAGCTATGACTGAATTCTCTGAACATACATCCATCACCCCTGAACACATTTATTACAAAACCCTTAAATATATAAATATACATGTTAACATGTAGTGCTACCTGGAGACAAATTGCAAGCGCCAGAGTAATAGTTCAGTTAAAAAAATCTTATGAGTAAAGTGAAATATGTTTCCTACAAAATAGTTCTTAATGTCACATTAATTTTTGAATGAGCAGGTTAGAATGTTTCATTGCTGAGGAAGACAGTACACAGACAACTGACACATAGCTTATGCATATCTGCGTATTCGAGGTTGAAAATACATATAAAATGCATATTTTGCGAACTGGTTGGCATTTCTGTTAACTATGAATTTCAACTGCATGGGTTTATCATTGTAATATCATTTTATTGCTTAACTTAACCTTGATACACATATACCTCAATAATAAATATATTTTTCCATGCACCAAGACATACTAAATATCCAAGTTTAACTGTAACTGTGTATAGATTCCACTGTAATTATTTTATGGCCTATTAGCTGAAATGCCAATACATTCTGAACTGTCCTTGATTAATAAGAAATTTTAATGATCCTATTTATTAACAGTGAGTGCTAATGCTGTCCATTTGCACTGTTTTCATAACCATCAGGTAAATACAATGACAGCAAGACACATACAACAATATTGGTTCTCTGGAATGTGAAATTTCTTTAAAGATGCTGATCTTGAGATGATATGTTTTCTGGGAAAGATTAACCATTTCTCTACATGAACAAAAATATGTTTAAAGCTTGAAGCTTGGTATAAGGAAAGATTGTGCGTATCTCATGCATACGAAGAAATATCAACAATTAAGTGAAGCAATTGTCTGAAATTGTCTAAGCAGGATCACAAGTCCATAAAATCTTCATAGTTATGTCTACAGGATCCTCAAGCTCATAAATGACATAAATGTAAGCTGTTAAGTACCACAGAAATTGCCAGTGTAAATTGATGGCAATTGTCTTGAGTTGTCTTGGCAGGATCACAGGTCCATAAAGTCTTCAAACTCACAGTCATGTCTACGGGAGCCCCAAGTTCACAACTTTAATAAGTTGTTAAGTACCAAACTAATTGCCAATGTAAACTGATGTACAATAAATTTCAGAAGAAAATGAACAATGAATGTCGTCAATGTGTAAATAAATGCCTTAAATTTTGTATGCAAAAGAACATGAAGTTTCATGAAAAAATGTATAACAACTTTAAATGGAATTTGTTACTGACATAAATGTGTCTCGGATACATGTGTGAAATCTGACCAGGATATCACTGCCATATTTTGAGATATAAAGTTTACTTGAGATCACTACTCACAATAGGAAAACAATGCACTGTGAAGCAGTTTGGTGTGCAATCAACATGCACAATGTGCTGAATCAAAAAAGGGCAGTGCACACCACAGTAATGCACCATACTCAACAATGACAGGGTAGTCAAACCTTACAATGACAAACTGAGTCTCTTGATACTTAAAAAAAAAAAAAAGAAGATTGCTTGCAGCTACCTTTCCTCCGACCTCATTTTCTTGTAATACACATTATACATCTACATAGCTGATATGTAATTTGTCAGAATTCATATTTTCATCCTCGAAATCAAGTGTCTTTCAGTAAGACAGACAATCAAATACAGGAAAGAAACATTAAAATAATCTTTAAATTATTGTCATGGACAGCGATCACTTCTCCTCCATCATTTCTGCTGAATACATAATATCTGTCCTCACAGTGTACTTTCTGCCTTTCACCAGTCCTGATCCCTCATGATAAATGTCATGCTGGAAGATCAAGACAGTGCCTGTGAATATAATTTAAGATGCATATATGGCTATGATAAATGGAAATCTCCTTCCATGTCTGATTAGGAAAATAGTCAGTAAGCCATGAGAGCTATATATATGACACTTCATGTCTTTATTCATGAATCACTCTTAGAGATATTGCATATATATATGACTACAATCAAAAACTGTTTCTTAGTACACACTTGAATTTAAAATAAACCAAAACATTAGTTGCCAAGGTAATGACGGTCATACTGGATTTTGTTTGTAAAATTTTCACAACATCACATCTCCATTACTTTTCATCACACATTTCATATTTCACACTAATAGTCCTCATTCTGTATCAAACAAAATGATACAATTAAATTCTAATATCTATCTCAGACATCTTATGCTGTGACCTTCAAAACAATAGAAATTTTTTTTAAAAACTTTCCTCAGCATAATACCTGCTCTAAAAATTTTTGTGTGTTTTGAGTTAGGGTTTATAAGGCATGACTATGGCTTTATTGCACATTTCAGGATGAAACAGTACAGTATATTATTGGGTAAAATTTTCCACTCAGTTCTATGTGGACAGTATCCACTAGTCCTACTCTTCTACAATTTTAAAACTGTCAAGGGATTTTTAAAACAATAATTTTCATGTAATTATTAATACTGACAAAAAACAAAGAACTCTATTTACAATGCTAAAGAGTTATGTCCCCTTCCTAACGGCCCATTTGAGGTCTTTGACGCCTATTGTTTTTTCTTCTTTTGGCCCTATTAACATTTTGCGTTATTCTAAATATACCACTATGATTTGGGGAAATTTCTTCCATGGAGGTTAAAGTACTTCTTTTGCCCGATCTTTTAAAGGGAAGAAAAAGAGCGGTCAACGCCCAAAATTTTTCACAAATGTCTTTTGAAAAAGATCACCTCAAATTCTGATTTGGTCCCCAAATTTCCATTTGGCTGGTTTTGACCGCGTGCGAATACATAGGTCTACACATTTTATTTTTTTATCTAGAAGGCTCAAATTGTACCTGAAACTTTAAAATTGGATGCTTTATTTAGATCACAGGTCATTTTACACATTTCTACACCCTAACACTGGCTGGCAGGGCCCCAAAAAAGGGGGATTTTATAGATTAGCGGATTAATTGGGTTGTACACTATGAGTGATTTGCCCTTCTAATAGGTGTCACAAACCTGCAGAGAGCATAGTTTTTTTCTGATCAGTTGGGTCTAGGTATATCGTAAATCTCTGTATTGTAAGCAGTCTGAATCATCCTTTTCTTTTTCCATGGTACCTGGGTATAATGATAATTGTGAAAAACTGTGTTGGACTTGGGAGTGTAGCAGACAGAGATGTAGTTCAGTGGTTTTACATCCCAGTCCCTAACTACACCCCTCCTCCATTAGGATTCTGAAAATACTTATCATCATCACTGAAAGATTACAGTCATGCTTGTTTATGTCATTCAAATCATATTTTATGTCTCTTGTTCATAGCATTTGGTTTGCTGTTACACAGCAACCCACTATGTATCATGTATCATTATCTCTATGATTTTTCTGTCAATAACTTGTTCTTTTGTTTCTGTTCCACAGCCTTGACACTGGTTGGGTTTTTTAATGTCTTAATTTTCCTTCTTTTTAAAACAGAAGTACAGTGGAACCCACTTAAGCGGGACACACGTGAGCGGGACGCCCGCTTAAGTGAGACAAATGCCTGGGGAATGGAATTTTTGCTATTTAAATCTATACATGTGAGCGGGACAGCAATCCGCTTAAGCGAGACGACTTGGAGCCAGATTTCCGTAATATACACGCTGTTTTTGACAGTAAAGATGCAAATTGTCATTATCGTACTGTCTTAGTGCTTGTTTACCTCTGCCCTGAAAACCTGAGAGCTACAAAGAAGCTTGTACCGACGGTCCTGATTACCCCCCTTTACGTTACGTGAGAAGTGATTGACACTACCTCCTCATAGCCTTCTGTCAGGCAGTTGACCCTTCTGCGCACGCATGGACGAATCAGAGCGGACATCCTAGCCGCTGGTCATTTAACCTGCGCAAGCATTAATGGATTAAGATTAAGTAAGCTTGAACCTTACCTGTGCAATTGCACAACACTCAGCCAGGGTGTCGTTGACAAAGGCATGACCATCATTCATGTTGCGTAAAGGCTTTTTGACACGCGCCGCTCGCGTCGCACTCTGGCCAGATGTGGAGCGAGAAGTGTGACACTTATCTTTGCTGGTGTTTACGATCATGTAGATTTGATCCCAGGTGATTTTTGATCACTTGAATGGGGGGGCGGCGAACATCTCGACTTCAGAGATGTTAGACTTTTCATATTCTCTCCAGTTTTATTTTAACATGTATTATTTCTTTCCCTCTGATGTAGACATGTCCTGGTCTTTAAAAGAAATTGTTTTTGAATTTTCAAAGGAGAGTGGTGAGAAGGCTTAGGTGCTTCTTTGAAGCCAACCATAAATCCAGTTCCCCGCAAAGAACGACCAGTAATATGCTCTGCAAGTCTACTGAAAATGCAGTTAGACTGCAATAAGTATATTTTAAACAGTACAGATACAATTTAAATCTGACTCCGTTGTCACATCTCACTAGCAACAAGTAATGATATCCCTTAACTTGGATGAAACGCACAAACTAGCTAAGAAATCACTTTATAATGGATAGTCCGCCTAAGCGGGACGCCTGCTTAAGAGGGACGATTTGTCGAGAACGGAGCTGTCCCGCTTAAGCGGGTTCCACTGTACCTACATTTATGACATGCACAGTGTTCTTCAGTTACGCCTCAAGTCACACTGTCCTGTCAATCATTATGGAGCCTTAAGTTCAGGAAACCTACAGAATATCCATCAAATATCCCATCAAATACCCTGAACAGCACGACACCACCAACCCCAATGGGTCACACTCAGATGAAACATTAGTACCACACCTAATAGGTTAGACTGCTGTGGCCACTGTAACAGTAAGATCTCAGGTCTGGTAAGCTAAGTTAAGCCTACATACCTGTTCTAGGAATCACTGGCACCCTTTCTTTGTCCCCAATGAATGTAGTGGCACCACCTTCAAATCCCTGTGAAGTCCAATAGGTGAAACAGAGGCAAAAACTCTTTGTTACAAACAATATTTATCAATGCTTTACAATATGACTGACCCTAACAGTATTCAATATTCATCAAAGCTTTACAATGTGATTCACTATAACAATCTTCAGTATTCAGCAAAGCTTTACAATGTGATTCACTACAACAATCTTCAGTATTCAGCGAAGCTTTACAATGTGATTCACTATAACAATCTTCAGTATTCAGCAAAGCTTTACAATGTGATTCACTATAACAATCTTCAGTATTCAGCGAAGCTTTACAATGTGATTCACTATAACAATCTTCAGTATTTAGCAAAGCTTTACAATATGACCTACACACTATAACAGTCTTCAGTATTCAATAAAGCTGCACGATATGACTTTCTCTAGCATTATTCAGTATTCACCAAAACTGTACAACAGGACTCACTCTAAGAATATTCAGTAATCAGCAGTGTTTCACAGTAGGACTCATACTACTCAGTATTCCACCATCGTTCACAATATAACTCACTCCAATCACTGAGTCGGAAGTAACTTGAAGTATATGAAAGATCTTTTATATTCTTTTCCTGTCAACTTTTACGCAGAGATCAACTTAATCTCACATTTTGCATGAAACCACAACACATCATGGAAAAAAAATAATGTCTGTTTAGAGCTTCACTGAATACCAATCCAGAAATCCCAAACTGGTGTCTGAAATGTTTGGCTTTTTACCATCACATGAGGCAAATCCCATCTTTACTGAGAGAGTTCAATAACTTAATCTTTCTAGTATAGTATGCACTTATCACTGTAGCTAAAATTCTAAACATTCAGTACCCAAACTCAAAGTCTCACCTCATTCAGATAGAGCTGGAAGGTGATCATGCTGCGTTCTCCATTGTCTCTCATGTACATACCATCAAAATGAGGTTTGAAGTACTCACCAGGGTCATAACGGAGAAATCTCAAACTGAAAGTAAAAAATTCTCATCAGATCTAACATTTTATTATTCACCAGCATGAAATGAATATTTCTTTGACTGATAATTACAGTAAAGCTCACTTAACAAGGACATGATTCATACATAAACATGGATACTGAGTACAGTATTTTTGGTCCTGATTTTTCTTCTCTTTGTTTCTAGAATTAATTTCGGATAAAACATACGTGTTAACATGTATAAACACTTTACAGTTTTTGCGTCCCATTAGTCTCTTTAAGATGCTAAATTATATATCTTTATTATGTAGGGTGTTTCATTACCCCACCGGCAGTTATCAAAGTACGGCTTAATAAATGTAATAGAAATAACGAAATATCAGGCTCACAGAGCAATCAGGCAGAATCTTTGGCAGTTGCAGAAATTGAAAGTACAGTGGGGCAAGAAAAAAAGATACAAGAAATTGGACATGGTTGGTTTAGTTCCCATTTGTGTCATAAGTTCATCTTCTGTTGGTTCACTGTCATGAGGGTGCATATCTGTTCTTCTATTGATAAACACACTTTTAGTTTGTCTCGAGGTGTACGCATTATCCATACTTCACCGAACCTTTAATTTCATCACCTATCAAAAATTCTGCCTGATTGCCCTGTGAGCCTGATATTTTCATTCTATTCCATTTATTAAGCCACATTTTGAGTGGCTGAAAGAAAATAATTATACTTCAACTCAACCTAAGACATGGTACATGTTTTGTCTGTGTGTGCTTGGACAAATTTCTCCTTGTCTGTGTGCGCTTGGACAAATTTCTCCCAATTAAATGGACAAAATTGCCCTGGTCTTGTGTAAACTATAAAACTGTCCACCAGTTTCAATCAGTTTTTTTTCAATTCTTCTGTGAAGTTTTCCAAAATCTTGAAAACAGAAACTGTCGCTTAGATGACAATTTCATAATGTAATCTCCAATACATGATTAAAAAGAAGAGAAGTATTGTGTGAATATATATCCTGAATATCAATTTATTTCTTGGCCTTAGTTGCAATACAGTGTCTTGTGAGAAAAGGCAGCCTGACAAAATTCAAAGTTTAACAAATAAGATGTCTTTTATAAAAGGAAAATGTCTTTTAGTGTGGAATCAAATCTCCCACTTACCGTTCATTCAATCCTAAAACTCTTCTGCCCTTAAAAATGGGAGGAATAAAGTCTTTGATTCTGTTCCACATTTCATCTGTGTATTCAGCGGAATCGATAATGCATCGCCTGCTATTCCGAACGTCAGTCATTAGCTTCTGCCTACAATGATAGCATGGAGAAAATAAAACTCTACTGATATCAATGAATTTTGTTATACAAAAGTACTTGCATATGGCATTACAATAGAACATTAATATAAAGTATGTCTTGGTGCAAGGTTAGTATACTTAACATTAAGGTCCACCTGAATAAAGAAGTAACAGAATAATAATAAATCTGTGCATCTAAATTCATATTAATAATAATAATAATATACATAATGAATAAATACATGTGCATAAATGAAGAAGTAACAGAATAATAATAAATCTGTGCATCTAAATTCATAATAATAATAATAATATACTTAATAAATAAATACATGTACATAATATCAAGGTTCTATAGATTATTATTACTGTAGATGTAACCATAATATTCATATCCCTCCTTGCTATTTTGGGTTTCATTTATCAATCTCTGGCTGACAAGATGACAAGCACAGAGTAAGGAAGGCTTTGTATCCAACATAAGACAGATGGAAGAATGGAACATGCAATTACAAACTGTGCTTAAGAAAATATATATCATGTACAAATCTTTAAGCCTAATCCAAATCAAGACTGTGTGCATTACATTACTTCATAACAAAACTGTAAAGATCTGCCCAATTTTATGTGTGTGTAAGCTAATTTCGAGTACAAAAAAAAAATCCAACAACAAAATTTTCAGGGTTACAAATTAAATGACTTTCCTCATTTCTTCCTAAGAAATTTTGGCTTACCTGCCAAAGCCAACATTAACCAAAGCTTCTTCATATCCTTGTTTCTCTGTTGCTGCGATGAAGTTTTTGCATTCCTATGGATAGAATAAATAAAAAAATCTAACTGAGAAATAGGGTATCATTTGCGCATTGCCCAAGTCTAATCTATGATTAAAAAAAAACAAAACACATTTGAGTTTTGAGGAGCCATAATTCACCAATTTCTGCACCAAATTTCAGGGAACTTGGTAATTCAGTTCTTTTTGCCCCAGAGCTGCAGAGGTGGTTCTTTTTCAGCATTCCTCAGTCCAGCTGACCTCGAAATATTTTATGGAAGTTTGTTTGTGTCGTAAATATAAACCAAGACCATCTGACATTACTGTCACCCCTTGGGACAATCCACAACAGTCCTTGGCCCCTAAAGTAGTGTGTAACTGTTTCAGAGTAATGTGTACACATTTAAATCTTTTCCTTGCTTCTGACTACAAATCTTCAGTGATTCGTACTAAACCAACATTTCACAATTGATCATTTGGTCTGTAAAAACTCAGACATTCCTCTTTCTCTCTGTGTGTGTGTGTGTGTGTGTGTGTGTATATGTGTGTGTGCGCGTGCGCGCGCACGCGTGTGTGTGTGTGTGTGTATGTGTGTGTGAGAGAGAGAGAGAGAGAGAGAGAGAGAGAGAGAGAGAGAGAGAGAGAGATTGTATGCCATATCTGTACGTAATCACATATTTATATTATGAATGTAATTCCCTGTTTAATGTATTCGCTGTGCTGCACTTGTTCAGAACAAATTTCCATAAGGATTAATAAAGTTTATCTTATCTTATCTTATCTTATCTCATCTTTTCTTATCTTATGTTCAGTGTGATTGAAACTGGCTGAGAACATGTGTGGGCCCATCTTGCAATTTCAGTTTTGAATGAAATCCATCATCTTCCTTCTACTAAAGGATTCCTTACACAATCACAAGGTTCTGTTTTTCTTACAAAGATACCCTCTAATAACAGAAAGGAATCAAGTGGCTTTCACCATAATATGCAACTTGCAGGCAAAAGGACAAATGATATACAGGGAGGGAATGACTGAAATACTTTCACTGTAGAGAGCTGAATTAAAAGGAAAGTTAAATCTCATAATGCTCATATGCTGAGTCGGTAGTATGACAAGAGTGCCTGGCAGTGTCACTGTCAGTGGATAACACCAAGATACTGCCTTGCTGGGTTACTTGCCAACTGAGCATTATGATAAGAGGTGAGCTAGTCTGTCATCAGCCTCTCTGCAGGGAGTGAGGAGTGAACTTGACTTTCGCATGCTGCATAAATGGGTAAATGGTAGTTAAAGCAACTAAACCCAGCTGGAAGGGTTAATTAATGTGATAGACTCCAGTCCATCTCACTTCTACAGCTGAACTGATAAATTATTGTTAAAATAAAACTTCACCTTCAGCAGCAGATGTCCCTAATCCTAATGCCCACTGTGACAGGATCTCTAACCTTGTTGCCTCTCCACTCCACATGGAGTCATTAACATCAATGCCCACTGAGATTTTGAAGGGCCTTTACCCTAATGCTCATAAAAGCCACTGCCACCAAAATACATGTAAAATTAAAAGAGCAGAACCAACAATTTAGGTGAGCAGCTACTCATAATTTTGATGGGAGGAATTCCAAATGAGATTCACACCTAATGCTCCTCTCTTGACGAACATTAGGGTTAGGGGCTCCCCTTGACTGGCATTCCTGTTTTGATGGACATTAGGATTAGGATTAAGGATTAGGTTAGGATGTAGGGTTAGGAGCAGGGTTTGGGTTATATTAATCATGAGTTACGGTTAGGGGTGTGAGGTTCATTTGGTATTCCTTCCATTTTTATAAATAACATAAGTAAGGGGATTTAAGCATAATAGTGAAGCATATTCACTGATAAACTTTCTTGTAATTATATGGTCTCATGCCTTACCTCTTCCGTAAGCACATTGTGAAGCAAGAAAGCCAGTTTGTTCTTGAAGCAGCTTGGAAGAGTTATTTCCTCTTTCACAACAGCTGCTTTTGCAGCGTTAGAAAACATGGTTGAGTATGCCAACACACAATGGTCACGCTTGAATGCTATGTAGATTTCTGAAAAATTTCGAATAAAAAGAATAAAAGTTTAGAATGCACTCTATTCTGGGAGATTGGGTCAAGGGGCAGCCAGAGGGAAAAGAAAGCTTAGGGCAAGGAAGTAAGAGAGGAAACTGAATACAGTTGAGTCCACCTAATTCGAACTCGGATTATAATCATATTTCTCTTAAATGGACGAAAAATGAAGTTATGGATTTTTTTTCTTATTTGCGTATAGTATAGGTATCTCCGTTATTCGAACACAGCCTCATCGATTTTTTAAAATTCAAATGGACTAAGGCCATCATACCCGCAAATTTGTCTTCGCCATTCTTCTGCTCGTGCAGAATCACAGTAAACAGGTGTGAAACAAAGAAGTTAATGCCTGAGAGGCAGGAGTTGGTAGGTAGGTAAGGGTGTGTATTGTACAGCATTACTCCATGACTCATTAAGGAGATGTCAGGCGGGAGCACAAGGGTAAAATATCGATCAATAATCACGAACTCGGTGACACAGCACCACATGATGTACTTGTATAAATTAGTTGTCTGTTAAAAAACAAATGGTTTTCTAGACCTAAGCCTATGATCGCGCGATACAGAAAACATGTGTCTCAGACAAAAGAAACCTGGAGGATCATCTAGATTCCATCATTTACTGCTTGCAGACTGCAAATAGACTGCACAAGCAACCCTAATCTTGGTCTTATAGCAGAATAAAAGCAAGGAAAAACTTTTGGCGATTAAGAATAAACTGCAGCAGCCCAACAGATCTCTACTGGATAGGTCGTATCAAACTTTGAAACATTGACTGAAATGACAAAAAACGCCTAAAGTATGCATCAAACTATCAAAATGAAAATGATTTGTGGAAAAATCACATTTGAGAAAGAAAGAGGGCAGTAAACCACCCAGGTGAGTCTTTATTTTAAACTCTCCAAGACTTATCGGCACCACACAGTGAGTACTGCTCACGCTCAGTTGAGTGGCAGAAGATTGAGAAAGTGGGGAGGGGGGTTACTCAAGAGAGGAACAGATGACAAGGCGACATTTGTTTTTTCTAAAAGGACTCCTCATGGCTACCGTGCCTCAAACACACTCGATCCAAACAGCCATTGTCAGGACTCATAAAAATAAAGAAAAAAGAAAGGCTGGAATGGGGTGACCTTGTTAATATTTCGCCCTATGGCTATAAGAGAACTTTCCTAGTTAAAATCATAATTCGAATTATGGTAATTCAAACCCATATGATGGTTCCAGCGATTTTGACTTAAGCGGACTTGACTGTATTTATCATCATCCTATAGTACAATGAACCTCGAATACAAGGTGCTCGGATCCAACAAGATCTTGCATTCAAAGAGGGAAATGAAATTCCCTGTTTTTTTCTATTTGTAGTAGTAAATGTACCTCTGATCCAATGAATACAAAATCCTAGCAACCTCGGCTCTAATGAGGTCATCAACCTGAAGTTAGGCCGTCACACATCCTTTTCACCTGCAATAAAACTGTCAGCAGTGAGCAACTCCCGAAGGTTTACGTAACAATTGTCAACAACAGTCTTACAAGACTGAGTCAATGTGAAAGGTTATTGGTAATAGTTGCGTGTACGAAGGAGCGGCGTAGGGTAGGAGGGGATGGAAGAAAGAGATAGGACCATCTGGGCCAACAGCGGAAGGGAGCAGAAGAGTAATTAAAGCCTTTGAAGTCTCTGCAATGCAATAGCGAGTGCAAAGTTAAAGTATCCTTTTAGCTAAAGGTTTTCACTGGAGATGACTTTGCTGAGACCTTGCGTTCAACAAGATCTCGGCTTCAACGAGGCCTGAAGGTCGGTCCCAGTGACCTCGTTAGATCCGAGGTTCACTGTACTCAAGTTAGACTTTGAACCTTGAATAGTAATTTCTCTTTCGTCTTAGAAGGACTTAGAGCGATTAGTAGATCATTAGGTTAGTTATTTGCATGTTTTTCTAGATCTATAGGACGTGGTAGTATTAAGTGTTTTTGCTTATTAGAAAGTGACTCTGGTTGGCATTTGCTGTTCAAATCTTCATGGTACTGAGACATTCAGGCTTTCTCTAGCAACAGCACCGATTTAGTCGAAATATCGATCTAGTTCATGACCTGTCTATGACTTATCGTCTTATGACTAAATGAACTGTATCATTATCGTTGCGGTGCTGACTTCAACATAGCCGACATTCAATTCTTATCAGTGATTGCAAACCCTGTTAATTAGGTGTTAGGGCAAGATTTCCGCAAGCAACAACCCGTTAGGGGTAGGGTTAGGGTTAGGGTTAGGCCGGTTAGGCTTAGGGGTAAATAATCCAAATGAAATTCATCCTGTCCCATCAAAATAATACCTCTTTAGTATGTTCTTATTTCAGGGGTTGTTGCCTGCGAAAATCTTTCCAGCGTTAGCACTGAGAGATTTTTTACCCTCCTCTCATGCTTTTAACCTGCTCTTCTTACTAATTTTCACTTACCTGGGGGATCCACTGGGGATCCCCAAGCGACAAACACATGACACAATACCCATATTTTACCACAGTTATATTAATAATTACTTTACGCCCATAATTAGTCTAGTCTCGACTTGGCTAGACTAGATTAGATCCAAGTTTCTTTTTTGCTATGTTGTTGTCTACTGTTACCTCAGTAAAGCAAAGGAAAGGCCTCCTCTCGTCTAGTCTAGTACTTTTTAGTAGAGATCTTGATCTTATATAGACCTATTCGGTCGAGTCTAGGCTGTGCCGCTTATTTCTGACCTTATCAAGTTATATTACAGTCCTAAACATTGCCAATCCTTTTACGGGCATGTAATTTATGCCAACACTGACTCAGTTTCCTAGAGTAGAGCCACTAATTCCTGCTAATTCCTGGGTAGGGATGGGCGCATCGTTAGACATCGATACATCGAATGTTCGGAAAACATCGTTTACACATCGATGTTTTCAAGGAACATGGAGTATTTCGATGTTTTTATTAATCTTGAAAAAAATGACAATTTTTTCATTTTATATCAGTGCTGTCACCATAAATACTGAGTTATTTAGCATTCTCTTTCCTTTCTTACCTATGCTACAAAATCTGTCGAAAGCCGAGCCTTACAGATAGATCCCCGTGCACATAAGCTGGGGATGGAGGATAGGAGGGAAATTGGGAATGTGGAGGAAGGGGAGGGGAGAGGGGTAAGACACATGTCAAATTGTGATACTTGGGTTTGTCCAAAACTTGGGTGATTAAGGGTGTAATGGACAAGGGACTGTTTCATTTCGAACTAGCTAGTCTGGTGCATCTTCCAGACAATACAGCATCCATTTCTAAATGAAATCTAAACGGATTGAACACATAAAGCTAAAATTAGAGCTAGCAGAGCGGCAAAATGAAAATTGCACTTCTTAATCTCTTCTTTTTTTTAAGTTCATGACTCTAATTTATGCATTTGCTCCTTAACCATTCTGATTGTATGTTCTGTCAAAATGTCAAAATGAATGTACTCAAGGCCATTCAGGCAAAGAGAAATAACCCTTACATGTCCCTATCCTGTTTTTTCTCCACGTAATCCCACTGATAGGTCATTTGAAACTTTTGCATCCTTCATCCCATTCCCATCTTCTCCATCCCTTCAAAAAAAAAAGGATAAACAAAAAAAATGAAAAAAAAAAGCTGTCTCTTATACACATCTGTGGGATAGNNNNGGGGGGACAAAAATACCATATCAAAATTATTATGAGACTGCTACAATGCGGATGGTCTTGCTGTCGTGGCGGTCTTGCAAGGGAGGCAACCTTGCAGAAGTTTTACATTTATTGGATTGTTTCCCCTAACATCGATTCGAACATCGATGCATCTATGATTTATGCCCAAAACATCGATGTAATCATCGATTTTTTTATACCGGACATCGGCCACCCCTAATTCCTGGTAAGCAATGCGGATGGGCAGTTCCAAGTCCAATATAGTCGAGTCCCTATTCCATGTCCGGAATCCACTGGACTGCGTTCCAAACACTTGATCTGATTCCAAGTATTTTTATCATTAAATCTTTGCAAATTAATATTGCTCAATTGACAGACTTTTGACTCACTTTTACGAAGTATTCTGGCAATGACAGTCCAACTTTTACTGGACTAACCCCATTTCTATTAGAACACTCAGAAAGTAACTGCTATAATCGTGTAATTATATTATTAATGTGACTGAAAGTGATGATGGTAATGATGGTGGTGGTTTCATTGCTGTTGGGATTGTTGTTGTATTTTTGTTTCAGTTCTAAGCTAAAAATGATGGAAGTTGTGAGGATGACGGTGATGGGGGTAATGATAAGATATTGATAATGGGCAAATTCACTGAATAATAGCTATGACAAAATATGCATGATTTAGAGTGTAAAAGCCAATCAATTTATCTGTAATGCCAATCTGTAGGCCTACATTTCACATCAGAGGCTCACAATCTTGGGTTCTGTGAACCCCTAACTCCCACAAAGCCCTGGCTGTGTCCTGAATGGTCATAAAGTTCATGAAACGAATTATCTCGTTTTGTTAGCCCCTAAAATATTTCTTCGCTCTCTGAGGCAAAGTTCCTAAGTCCAGCCTCCTGCTAGCTGCATGAACATTGTTACGCATAATGACGCTGCACGTGTGTCCGCTGACCGATCAGCAGACACTGGGCTGCAAAATTCGATCACCGCACCCGCCGTAAGGCAAGGAGATGTGTAACTGGATTCTATTGCTGCATTTAAACATAGCCAGAGAACGGTAGAATATATTCTATCATATCATCGCTAGAGTTAAAAATCCCAGACAAATTGATAACTTGGCGAACCCACTAAATCTTACGAGTATTTAGAATCGTACTCGAATTTTCCGTTTCGGAATCCAAAGTACTTAAAATGGAATTAATTCAGAAATTTATGGAATCGCCCAATCCTAAGTAGCTGAGAAAGCCGACGGACGTCGAAAAGTTCGTTGCGTTCGTGATCCCTTTCGCAGTTTTCATTATTGTAATATGCCTTTTTTTTTTTTTTCTTCTTGCCGTTTCGGTTTATTTCCAATGTTACAAAATTTTGACAGATAGCTACCGTTGGGCAATAAAGCAGACAAGTGGATAGACAACTACACAAATGGACAGACAATTTAAAAACATGAAAATGAACAGACAGCCGGGAAACTGGACAGACAATTTGACAGAAGGGTAAACATTAAAATTTATCAATATCCTAACACTAGGTAACAGGAAACACATTCAAGCAAACATAAGGTCAAAAATACCATAACTGCAGAACAGTTAATGTTAAAGTTAATGGTTTGGGGCACTCCCTTTGAAATTCATGTATTATTTCAACATTTAAACAAAGTATTTTAAACTGGGCAGAAGGTGTATTGTGACATGACTATTACTTTGGCAAATTTCACGTTGTTTTGCATTGTTTGGAGATAATTTGTACTAAACAGATTATATATTTTATGAATATTGGGGTTTAACTTCACATACTTCTCAGTTCATCTTTTCCTTTGTAAATTGTGATTTTGAGATAAAAATAAGACAGGACAGTCTTCACAATTTTTTAACAGAAGTCACACTTCCTCACGGGCAAAGCTTGTTTCTGCCACCTCCCGGTCTCCTCTGAAAGATAAATATAACCGGCTGGCAAGATATAAAATATTATTCTCCATTATTATTTAAGGGGGAGGAATGCAAGCCCAGTGTGATAATTTTTCAGATGTTACATACTATTTTAGAAAAGTGTGTCACCAGGGATTACACCAAATTACTGTGAATGATCAATTTTGAGAAGAAAGGCCGAAGAAAACTACACTAGAAAATTTCATGTCCCCGCTGGGAATCGAACCAGGGTCTCTCAGCTTGTGCAAGTCTGAAAGTGTTATCACTAACCACAGGGACGCTAATTTCACAGCAATTTAATTATTATATACACCTACTGCCTGAATATGTTCCCTAACTTCCACGTGCGAGTCTAGTGCTCACCCATGAGCCTAACACACTTCCCGACTGCTCACCCCCCCCCCNCCCCCCCGCTTATCCATGTCATATCCTCATGACAACTCACAGCTCTCGATGAGTATGAGGTCATTCATATATGATATCTCTACTCCATCGGCATACTGTCCACAGTGAACCTGAGGCCGTTCTTATATTATAGTTATCTGAGTTCTTAGAAAAGTACTTCCCACTTTGTCGTATGTCTCTGCCTATGGGTTACAGAACCCTCTACTCTCGTTACTGCTTCCTCAAGGCCCCAATGAGACATCCTGCCGACGTCGCCAAATGTAACCGGATGGCAAGGCATAAAAATAGAGTATTCTCTCTTTGTTATTAAGAGAGAGGAATGGGAGCTCAGTCTATTTTTTCTGATGTTACATAGTATTTTATGGAAGTGTGTCACCAGGGATTACACCAAATTACTGTGAATGATCAATTTTGAGAAGAAAGGCCGAAAAAACCTACACTAAAAACTTTCATGCCCCCGCCGGGAATTGAAATACAGGGCCTCTTAGCTTGCAAGTCTGAACGTGTTACCACTACACTATAGGGACGCTAACTTCACAGTATTTAGCGAGCCTAGTGCTCACCCGTGGCCTTGAGCCTTAAACACTTCCCGACTGCTCACATAATGATTCCATGTTCGAAAACAAGTCAGTTAATCCGGATTTTTATATTGATCAGGGATAGACAAAAGACTCGAGGGAAACTGCGTCTTCAATAGACTATAAAAGTAATAATGGCTGGCGACAGCATTCGTCGCTTAAATACTGTAGGTATGAAGATGCCAATGTTTTTTTCCACTGTTAGCTATGTAAGGTTTTACACCTCTCATGAATTTATCAAGGGCTCCCATGAAAAAATACTTTCCAACATGTTGGTTAGTTCTTCCTCAAAATTTTGACACAAAGAAAAATGCCCCTAAACCAATCAGATTGTGAGAACTTAAACAGTGAAGCAGGCTATCTAATATTTTAGGCCTTTTCACTCAGTAAACAGGGTAGCCTTACCCACCTAGCACCCCACAAAATTTATACTGTACTTGAGTGGCTAAACCTCACCTATTCTGAGTCTACAGTTATGTAAACCTTTGAAATTAGAATTCAGTTCCTTTCCCCCCTCCCCATGGCCAGTTTTCTGATCTTATTGGGACTATTTAAAATTGCATACCAAATGCCAGGTGCTGCTGGCATCTTCATACCTATAGGGCCTACTTAACTGTAGACTGGAGTAGCATGATTGGTATTACACATATCTTCAGGGTCGGAACTAATTCCTCTGCCTCCCTGCAAAATCATCGTTTCCCTTTCCACCCTCTCCCTCTAGCGTCATGTATCATAAATCATAGCCATAAAAAATGGCAGTCCCTGGCACTGTATTTGTGTAATGTTTTTACAAGTTACTAAACACGCATTTGAATCACATCTGGGGTGGATCCAGGAGTGTTGTCAGGGATGGAAGTTGGGGTGGGAGGGGCTAAATGGGCACCAGAGGCTCGAATGCGACTACCGAAGCGGGGATCATAATTTACAGGGAGGGGGGGGAGGTGAGAGGGGTTCGGGGGCTTGCTCCCACAAAGAAAATGGAGCAGTCTGGGCCACTTCTAGCCCGAAATTAGGTGCAAAGCGTTATCATCAATGGAGCAGCTTGGCCGAACAGTTCGGGCATTGGACTCATGATCTAATTATCGAGGGTTCGATTCGCGACCACGGTCGTGTTGTAAATGCTTTGGGAAGCATTTCATTCATATTTTCCTCAGTCCCCGTCTGTAAAATAGGTATCTGGCTGTGGGCAGGGAAAGCTATTGTCAGAATGCTAATGATTAACGCCTGAAAATGGCAGCGGCATTGCATGCTCTCCAGGGAGCTGAGAAAATCATAGAGTGATCAGCCTGCTGGAGTAACAATAGTGTAAACTCGGGCATTAGCCTGGATAAGAGACTTATAAACCGCATTATTTTTAGTATCATGATTTACATATTTTTAAGGTCGGGTTGTAGGAAAAAGACAAACCTAAAAGACAATCCACAGCTTGAGCTAGAAAATGGTACCGAACTTTGCTACAGTCAGCCACGAGACAAAGTAAACAAGAACATTTCTCATGTAATGTATTCATCTGTCTATTTGTCATAGCAACGAAAAAACATTAAACAACATAACCTTAAACCTACAAACACTCCAAAATCTTAAATTTTTTTTAGCAAAACAAAACAAAACAAAGCAAGAAAAAAAAAGGTCCACGATCCGCTCTTTAATCCTCCGTATCTATCTGCCCC
>JAWQUT010000220.1:257615-271291 GCA_033807755.1 Ellobium chinense
AAAAAAAAATCCAGACACTGTCTACCCCTCTCCCCTTCCTTTCGCCACACCCCTGCCACCACCTTTTTATTTTTCTGCGAGCCCTTGCCGGCTACAGAAACCACCAGTCTTGCAGCGCGCCACGCCCATTCAATAATCGACCACTAGAAGCTCATTAATTTGTAAAATGGTCATCACAGATTGCTCAACAGAGTTGCCACTCCTAGGGATTTTTTCCTGCGCTAGGGAAAACAGCTTTTCATAGGTAGCAGGGGAAAACCGATGAGTAGAACTAACAAATATGGAAAAGTGGAGAAAATGACCTGAAAAAAAAAAAAGCAAGCAAGCAGGCAAGCAAGCAAGCACGCAAACAAACAAACACACAAACAAACAAATAAAAACAAGAAAACAAAGCCCAAGAACTTTGTTTCAAATAATTAGCTTTTAATTAAATGTTTCGCCTTTCCCCCCCAATAAATTTCTCTTTTCTTACTGCTCACAACTAGCTAGATTACAATATAGTTTGAGCCACATCAGCATCAGGTTTGCCAATTTGGCCAATTTGTTGGCATATTCTTTCTAGAATTCTAGCCATTTTGAAAAGTGTTTGGCGGCAATTTTTTTTTTTTTTGCACTTGTACCTCTGTTTAATTTTAGTTTAATGTTTTTTGGTTTTTTTTAAGGAAAGGAAGGGGAGGGGCATTTTTTTGCACATCGGTTCTACACCCTATCACTGATTTAGCCTAAAAACCTGTTGCATATTCGATTGGAAACAGATAGTGAGGACTAAAGATGATGGCTAACGATACACTTAGCGTATAGGGACACGTAGAGGAAAAAATCACCCTCACAACTCGGTAAAAGCATCACTTCAAAGTGGCAACAGTACTTAGTACATAGCAATATCTTACCTGGCAGACACTGAGCGCTTCCCGCCGTCACTGCTATAAAACACAGCAACGGAGCGTTGATCTTTATTTGAGATCAAACAAAAGGAAACACTTGTTCGTTCTCCAGAAATTTCGGAAATCAAGTCGACTCCAGTTTCGACTTATTACTGTGAAGATCTACAGCATTAAAAAAAAAGCAACAACAAAACAACATAATGTATAGGAGCAAGAGCAGGACCGCTCCTTTCTTTGCTCGCCTCGTGTATGCTGGTGGCCCGGCCCCCGTATGGTTCAAGTACCCTTTGTACTACGGTCTCATCCCGGCACTGTCTGTCATGGGAATCACAACAAACATTCTCACCTGCGTGGTTTTCAGACTGCTTGGCCTAAAAGATGGCATGTCCATCATGTTTTTCATGGTGGGACTTGTGGACACCTGTTTCATTTGCACTGGACTGTCAGGAATTGGATATGAGGCTTACATGAGGTTTGGACAAGACACCTCAGGGAATGGAACCTCTCCGCTTTCTTACTCCGTGTTAGTTATGCTCTTTCCTGCACAGAACATTGTCTTCGATATATCCATGCTCATCACGGTGGCCATTTCAATTCAAAGATGTGTGTGTGTCACACTGCCAATCCAGTTTAGAAATATGTTTACCAGGCGGAGAACCATACTGATGATTTTTGCTATATTATTCATGTTTCTTGCCGGAATTGCGACGCCACTTTTTGCAATACAAGCACACACACGCGCACAGATGGTCAGCGAGCTGTCAAACGCATCAGGAAATCTGAGCAAGATAACGCCAGAGGACGCCCTGCTCTCACACGTTGCCTTTGTGCTCACAATTTTGGGGAGCACAGTCGTCACGTTGGTATCCTACTTCATCGTCCTGATTAACGCCGTCCTGATAATCACCGCCTTGTATAGGTCGTCTCTCTTTCGGAAGAGACATTCATCAATTGCAGTTCATCCCACACAGGCAGATTCGGGGCGGAGTCTTTCCATAGCTGAGATCAAGGTGGCAAAGTGTGTTACCGTCTTTCTCGCAATCTTCATAGCGTGTAATCTGCCCGGAGTTGTCTACATGATCTATGGGAAGTTTGAGGTCACGATAGACACAGGTCTCGTATGGGACATATTGGTGGATCTCAGCTGTTTTGGTCAAGTCCTTAGTGCGTCGACCACGATGTTTGTACACTATAACTTTAACTCAAAATTTCATACAGCATGCACCTTGCTCATGGCTCACATGAAGACGTGCTGCCGAGGTGATAACTCTTAAGGGCGACCGCGCCCAGGTAAATTTCGTGGCCAATATCCTGGGGCTCTCCTACGATAATAATAATAATAGTAATATGTTTATAAGACTCGCACGTATCCAGACTAATGCCCGCGCATACGACTTCACATTATTACTGCCCCAACAGGCCAGATTCGTCTGGGACTTTCTCAACTCCCTAGGAAGTATGCATTATCGCTGCCAGTTGAAGGCGCTGGTCACTAGCATTCTGACAATATCTTTCACTGCCTACAGCCTTGTACCCATTTCACAGACGAGTGGACTGAGGAGAATGTGGATGGAATCCTTTCCTAATGTACTTGCAACACGATCATGGTCGGGAATCGAACCCACGACCTTTAGATCTTGAGTGCAGTGACGCAACCATCTAGCCATGCTGTTCCAAGATATGAATTAATTTATCAGAGATAAGCTCAAAGATGAGTGATCATCAAATGATTAGTCCTTTCGAAGGGTGTCAAGCTGCATTTGGTTGCCTCCTGTGGCTGCGCGAAAGAAGCGATCTTTTTATTCTATGGGCAATCCTAAGCAAAGAAACATGGCCGCACTTGACGCGGAAGAGCTAGAAAATAATGAGCTGACGTACGAGTGGTGCCTGCTATAGGTATATATTTGCCTCATTCATTAACATGTACATTCCAAAGTTGATTCTTACCACATATAAAATCCCTTACGACTCAAGGCCCCTGATAGAAAGTTTCATCTGCAAATTTGAAATCATAGATGGTAGGCGTCACTGTTGCCGACTTCTCACTTCCGGTTTACGTAAAAGATGCCACATTTTCTAACAAATGTCTAGTAGGTACGTACCCTAATGCTAGTATAAAAAAAAAAACCAACCCAGTTTTGTGGTTAGCTTGAAGTCAAAGACGTAGAAAACTTTCAGTCTTCGAACTGTCACGGTTTTTTTTAGGCATTTATATTCTGTCTTGACTTTATTATATTCATTCTGTAATACTGGGACAAGTGGTAATTCATGATGTTGTGGTAGATTAGTTTACACATGTCTGTTTTTAAAAGTTATTTTCTACTTCCTGTAACGGAACAGTAATCCAGTGAGATTCTTCTTTTCTTTTTCCAACTACATTGCCAGACTCTTATTCGATATTGTAGTTTAGTGGAATACTGTTGTAGAAATATTACGTGAACTAAATTATGTTTTTGGCTTAAAGTTTTAAACTTTGAATTTTAAGAGCTTGTGCATTAACGACGGGATCTCTACCGTTTTAGAAATTACATTAGTGCATCGGTGCTGAATGCACCAATAGTAGTGTTCAACAAGCTGAGTGGATATAATTCTTATGATGGTAAGAGACCCCATCGTTAATGCGCAAGCTCTCTATTATGTCCAGCTGCTTTTCATTGAGTTGTTTAATGTTGTAAGAGAATAAAAATGCTGCTTTTCTTGTGTCTAAAATCCTTGTCTAAATAAATCTTGTCTTGCTAGATCAACATCAAAACTTGTTTCAAATATTTATCCTGGGTTTTCATCTGATTGCTACATCATATGTTGTATTCTCTCTCTCTCTCTCTCTCTCTCTCTCTCTCTCTCTCTCTCTCTCTCTCTCTCTCTCTCTCTCTCTCTCTCTCTNCTCTTTCTCTCTTTCTCTCTCTCTCTTCTGCTTTCTTTTCTCAATTATCTGTTATTTCTGCCACTCTACTGCTAATGATGGCTGTGCTGATGACGATAATGACAAGATATGTGACGAATGGGACAGAATTGATTGCAATGTTTGATGATGATGTAAAATTACTCAGTCACCGTATAGTGTCTGGTTTTGCAGAAATTGTTTATTCAAATTCATAGCAAATGAACCACACTATAAAGGCCATTTAGTGTTTTACACATAAAAACAAAACAAAACAACACAAAACAAAAACAAAACGACACACAACAACAAAACAAAGGAAAGCAAAACAAAAAAGACAAAACAAAACAAAACAAAACAAGAACAAAACAAAAAACAAAACAAAACAATACACAACAAACCAAACCAAACCAAAACTCCAGGAGTTGTTTCCCTCAGATTGTCAGGCCGATGATGATAGTAGCAGTAATCTACGACTGTATTTCAAACACAGTGTCTACATCATGTCCCCACATCTCTGTTATTTCACGATTAGTAATAATAATAATAATGATAATGATAATCATGCAGTTTATTGGTCTCGTCTCCAGGCTTTTACCCGCTCATGGGACTTCACACTATTATTACCCCGGCAGGCCTGTTAACACCAAGACTTTCTCCACTCCCTGAAGAGTATAAAATGCCGCAGCCATTTACAGGCGCTGATCACTAACATTCTGACAATGTCTTCCACTGACTATAGCCAGGTACCCATTTCACAGACGGGTGGACTGAGGAAAATGTAAATGAAATGCATTCCCAAGGCACTGACAACACGGCCGCGCTCGGGAATCGAACCCACGACCTTTAGATCTTGAGTTCAACGCCGCAACCATTCGGTTATATGAAAATGAAGCATGAAAAAAATGGAAATAATGATAGGCCGCTTTATTGACCTGGCGAGAAATTGGCTCCCAATGCCCCACAATGTTCTACATCTCATTCGTAATACAAGCACATAATACGGTATACATCATACACGTAAATTACATAATATACTCAGCAAAAAAAAGTTACGTAACAACTGAAAACGCCTCGCAGTTCAATCTACCTTTTCGAAATCATAATTCGTTATGAATAATAATATAATATAATATAAACGAATAATTATAATTCGTTATGAATTAAAATTATGAATTTAAAATTTACTAATTTTTATTATGCACTCTATACAAGATTAAGTTCACAATGTTTACCCAACTGATAAATTTCATGTGCAAATAACGAAAACAGCAAAATGTGCTGCTGTAGGCTAATTCGGCCGAGATTTTAAATTCTTTTTCTGCAGCGTAGCTCACTTTGACACCGTGAACCGAATGTGAGAGTTTTGATCAATTACAATCTTGGTTTTATTAAAGAAATTCCAAATTGAATCATGCCTCACAACATGGCTTTAGAACATTTGCAAGCTGGCATTCCAACGGCCGAGATTGAAAGAAAAATAAGGGTCAAGAGGAGCACTATAGGAAGGTTGGGGCACTGATTTTATCAGTTTGCTACTGCTGCTGGCAGTTTCAGTCTGGGTCAACCAAGGGCGACACCTGCCATTCAGGACCGGCAAACCCTGCGCATTCATGAAAAAAATCTGCAACAAATATTAAATTTCTTATCAATTCCAAGGGCCGGAGGTGCCAGGCAGTGACTGATGCAGCTGGCTGGTATGACTGGTACTATACCCATAACTGGGGGTGCCTTCTTTAGAGTTTCCTTGCCTTGCAAGAGACAGGCCTTTTTGTCTACAAAATTTACTAATTTTGCATGTCAGAGGAACAGAGATAATCGCGAAAAACATCGTATTGCGTAACTTTTTTTTTTTGATTGAGTATATTACTAATGAAACATAACAAAGTCATTACTGGTCTTTCGCTGTGCAGCGCCCTGGTCCCCTCGGCTCCAGAGCAGGTAATTATCTACAGCTGAGTCGAGTGGGGGAAGTGGAGTGAAGTGTTTGTTGAAAAGACACCATAGTATCAACCACCCGGCCCACGAGTCAATCGCGCAAAACATTAGACTTGAAAGTCTTCAGTTTCTGGATAACACTCACAAACCATAGGGCCACAACTTCAGTTTCCAATCTGAAACATGGATCGCGCACAAAAGAAAGCAAAAGAAAGAAAAATAAAACAAGCAAGGAAAGAAAGAAGAATTCTTAGCAAGCAAAATTAATTCAAAATGTTCCAAGTCTTGGATGGTAGATCTACTTCAACTGGTATGCCTCGTAATACGTACCATGTACTGTACTTGAGCTGAGTACAATTATTGTTTTTGGTTTCATTTTTCTAGGTGTGACGAGCTTAGAAATGAACTTTGAATGTGTTTTAACCGGACTTCTACCGCATTTTAAAATTAAAATTAACTGTAAGTATAGCCAAAATCTTTATTCTTTGGCCACTAATGTTAGTATCATAGTCCCAGATATGGAGGGTACAATTTTTAACGCTTATTGTAATTTATGCTTGAAATAAAGCTGGGAGAGGAAAGGCGTGACAATATGTGGAAAAAAACAACAACACCAGAGCTTAAATATTTAGGACCATTTTTGACTCCTCAACAAACGAGACTTAATTTAAAAACCAGCACTTATTATTTTCTTAATTGTTATCATGTATAAGTGGATTTCCCCAGTCTGTTGCCGTTACAAATCAGTCACAGGTGGATGAGTGTGCTTGATCCCTTCAATACGTATACAACCCTCTCTTCTCCCCAATCCTTCAATACGTATACAACCCTCTCTTCTCCCCATTCCTTTAATACGTATACAACCCTCTCTTCTCCCCAATCCTTTCAAATCTATGGCATAGGGTGAATTTCTCCCACCAGCACATATGACCTGGTGAAAACACTGATGGTGTGCTGAGGGAGGGGGCGGGGGGGNCCATGCCAGAGATTTGGAGGTTGTGGGTAGGGGGGGGGAGAGCGGTTGTATATTTTTTGAGAAATTATGTTTTTCTCAAGTAATGCAAAATCTAAAGTGTAAGAAAGAAGAAGAGATCGGCCTGCATTCAATGTACTTTTAAGGGGAAGATTTTTAAATTTAAGGTGGATATCGCGCGATCGTGCAGTCTGGAGAGAACATTGATACACATCCTAATCCTTTGATCTAAATCGAGCTTGGATGCACATGTACGTACCAGGAGTAACATTCTTGTGTCGTATCTGATGTCGTCCTACTTTTTATTCGCTATAAAATCGAGAGCCTGCGCATTAACGATGCTAAAATTAATTAGTGCACCGGTGCTGAGAGCACCCTGAGTAACGTTCAACATGCAAAGTGAATGTGATTCTTACGATGATTTGACAATCCATCGTTAATGCGCCAGCTCTCAAGTGAATTATTCTTACGTACAGGGGTGCTGTCATACTGAAGCGCTGTAAAATCCTTACTCTAAAAAATGTTTGTGCAGACTATGAGTTCATGACCATTTGGTGAATCACCACTTGAAAAATGCTCTGTAGCGAAGAGGTTAATTTTGAAAGACCGGAAGAAAGGAAGAAACAAACCCACGTTGTTCAATAGGAAAAAAAAATATTCTTCTTGAGGACTAAAAGCAGGTGAAATATAGGAAGTAAACTGAGCGCTTTTATTTACAGGTTCGAGCACCGTATGAATCACTGTGATAGAGACAGGCATCCAAAGTATTATGTGGCATTTTATGGTGTTGCGATCATCTATATTAATAAAACGCTTCAGCCAAATTTATGTCACAGATTTCTTGAGAACTACATAACATAAAAACATGCGGTTTTCACCTAAATTCGTAGGAAAATACACAAAAGGTAACTGTACACATCAGTCCTCTTTACTCTTTTTACCCTTAAAAAAAAAAAAGAATGTGTAGCAACGAAATACAATATCCGATAGATCTTTTCAATCCGCCCGATTTGCCAATCGTCCAACTTTTTCACGGAGTCTAATGCATTCGTCTATGTTGCCTTTCGGTGCGCTAGGTATTCTTTCGCTGCTGGTGCTTTGCCTGCCTGCCCATTTGTAAAATGGGATGTTAGTCTTGTATCATATATTATGAACTAGATGAGAAATTCACATCTTTTCTTCCTTTGAAACGTCCACTATGATTGTAATACCAGGAAATATTACATGCGTATTCCTGTGTCCTTGAGAATCCGAACTTTGAAATAAAAGCTCCTTTACCATTGTAAGAATTACATTACTGCACTCGCGCTGAATGACATTCTTAGTAGCCTTCAAGATATAGAATAAATGTAATTCTTACGATGGTAAGACATCCCATCGTTAATGCGCACATTCTCAAATGTAGCGTTTGTATTCTCTGTCATGGACAGCCATCAGTTTTCTTTCGCCATTTTCTCTGAGGAATACATAACGTCAGTTCGTATGGTGTACTTCCGGCCATCATCATGAAGTTCCGATCCTTCATGGAAAATGTCTGGGTGCATGGTTTCAAAGAGTTCGTAAGGTCTGTGTACTGCCGCTGTGGCAAACCACCGCCGCATTCTACAGTTGATAAGGTTACATTCCAGGACAGTGTCATCAGTCTGACAAATCAGGTCTCTGTTGTAAAAAAACACCCAATTTAACTTTCTTAAATAAGGTATTTCTGGACTCGTCTTTCAGCTTCGCCTTGTTGTCTTCTGAGAGGTGACAATATATATAGCAGCAAAATTTAACACTGTTATGACTGTATTAGGGTGAAAGTGTCAAAGTCAGGATAGACGTCGCTAGGGCTGGAGATGCGAGTCTCTTTCTGCGACGGTGTGTTTGGAATTATACTATTCATATGCCGTCTGCTGGATTAATCTCATCCTTATCATTTTCTTGGTCTGCTTATTCATTTTCTTTGTTTTGCTGCGGTAGCTAATCCTGTTGGTGATAATTTACATGTTCCAGAGTTGTCTGCTGAGATATATATAGTCACCAATATTTCCATACCAAGTTGGCTTAAGGGAAGGCGAGAATCTAAGTCTGGTCTTGTATTCTCTATACCTTAATGATCTGAATGAATACCTTTTGTCTAATATCCAACGGGGAATAACAACTGACTACCAGATTAACAGCGTTATTCATTTTTCTGGTTATGTTCGCTGACGACACGGTATTGTTAGCCGATTCCGCAGCCCACCTTCTAAACCTCCTTAGGTGGTATGAAAAGTATTGTAACCAATGGCAACTGAAGTAAACACTGATAAAACAAAGGTATGGATCATGGGAAAGTATCACAGAAAGCCAAAAATAGTTTTTAACAACAATGAGCTCGAAGTTGTAAACCAGTTTAGATATCTTGGTGTGACTTTCAGCAAGACTGGTAGATTTGTCCAGACAATGAAAGACAATGTAGATAGGGCCAGGAGATCTATGTATGCGCTGGTCAGGCGATGTAGAATGAATAATTATTATACCAATTGATTACCAGAACTATTCTGCAAGAAAATAGAACCAATATTACTGTATGGCTGCGAAATTTGGGGATTTGAAGATTCGGCAATACTCGAACAGTTTCGTCTGAAATTCTTTAAAATAATACTGTAACTTAAAGCTAGCGCACATTAATATATGATATATGGTGAACTAGGAATAGTACCCCTTACTTGTGAAAGACAAAAACGAATGGTATCGTTCTGGGGGAGGATCATAATAGGAAAACAAGAAAAACTGTCCAATCTTCTATACAAGATAATGTATGTGGATAAATTATCAGCAAAAGGAACTTATAAATGGTTTAGTTACATAGAATCTATATAGAGAGATACTGGATACTATCACATGTGGGCACTGAAAACACAAATGATCAGTTTTTTGCAATACGCAACTAAAAATTCGCATTACAGATCAACATAAAAAATGCAGAGAGATATGTGACAGAAGTATGAAAGGAAGGAAATATTGGCTGAAAGATGTGTGGTAGAAAGAATTTTATATGGAGATACTAGAGCCTAAAGACCTGTATTATTTAGTGAAGTTTAGAACAAGAAACCATAGACTCCCGGTTGAAACTGGTAGATTTTCTAATGTGCCATACGGCGAACGAAGTTCTAATGAAGTAGGCGATGAATTCCATTACCTGTTTAGCTGCTGCAAATTCCAAGAGGAAAGAGGAAAATACATACCCCACACGTTTATTTTTAGACCTAACATGCGGAAATATAAAGAACTTATGACATGTACCTGCCATGATATACTAAAGAACCTGTGTAAATTCATCAAAATTGTACTTAATAGTGGTAAACCATAGAACTGAATGCCCTCTGTGACACCAGCCGATAGCATCTACACTTAACAGCAACTGTTACTACATTATTTGCCTGTCCATTCCATTCTTTTAAGATACGTATTGTTGTCACTAATGTTAATGCTCATGTGTTTCTTTGTAAAACCTAAGTAATAAATAATCTTGAATCTTGATAGCTCACTATCACCACATACAGATGTTTTGTTCTCAGGCAACTGACTATTCTCAAGGCCCGAGTCATCGCTCATTATTTGTTGTGTGTTGTGCTCACCAGTACTCATTGTGTCATTGAGTGTGTCCTTGCCTCGCTCACACGAAGGTGAGTAAAGAGCAGAGTCAGTATCTCAACATCTTGCAAGGGGGACGCTTGTGTAGCTGAGTCTCGATGATCTTCAGATGCACTATTGTGATCACCCGATACACATTTAGGAGGTGATGGTGATAGGCTAGATAAGATGGTGGAAGATTGATGAATAAATGGTGATTTACAGCTTGATTTGGATGTGAGGAAAGACTGTACACGTCTATGATCTTACTATCACTGCTCTCTTCTATGGGTGAGGCCACATCGTGGTCCGCCATTGCTCCGAATCGCAGGACGATGATCGTGGAGTTTAGGTTTCCCGCAATCTTAAATGATGAGAGGCCACTGGAAATTAATAATGCTTGAAAAACAGTTTCGCCAGTTGTAGGAAGTTCTTCAACTGACATTCTGGCTGGTTTTATACTTAATGAAAAGCACAATTTTTCCAGACGCAGGAAAACTCGACCGTCTTNTGTGTGTGTGTGTGTGTGTGTGTGTGTGTGTGTGTGTGTGTGTGTGTGTGTGTGTGTGTGTGTGTGTGTGTGTGTGTGTGTGTGTGTGTGTGTGTCCATAACTTATCGTTGCCACATAGATTTTGAGAAAATGGAGATTAAAGTCTTCTTAACCAGACCTTTGAGCGAAAGGTACTTCATTAAAACACTGAAAAACAACATGTAAACCTCATTTTCATTAATAAATTTTACATGAAACGAGCGATGAATGAATGAATAATCTGATTCCGCAGAAATCTCAATCTGGCCCAGGAAGTTGAAATTCGACTTTTGGAGACCCTAGCTCAGAATTACCCATTGCGAGATCCGACGGATTTTCCCAAGCGGCCACACTTTTTTTCAGCCAAGCTCAATTTTTCACTCTTTGATTGTAATCATCTATTCTAAGACTGTATTACAGTTTATTATTAGCACAAACTCCAGCGGAGATCTACGGCACGGCTAGCCACATGGTAATTAAATTACGGGATCGATACTTTGTAATTCACAGTCATAACCGCCCATGTCAACAGCGGTGGTCGACCGGACGTGACGAAAATACGTACCTTGATTTCGCCGAGTGAACTATGGAGCACAAGGACAAAGATTCAAACAACGTAAACTCTATGTACATAACGCCATAAGAATGATCCAGAAAGGTGACCATATATACGAATAAAAGACACTCTGTTAATATTCCATCCCTCCCCGCACAATCATCACATTATTATCATTTTCATTATCATCATTATTGTTACTGTTATCATCATCGTCATAATCATCATTTGATAACAGCAGAAAACAAGGCAGCTCAGATTATATCAATAATAATATCTACAACATGAAAATTTTCACTACCATAAAATATTTTGGCTGGGTAGCCTTCTTCAATTATTCATTAAAATCTTCACCGTTATTATTATTATTATTATTATTATATTATAATTAGTATTGTTATTATTTTCATTTGTAAATCAGACGAAAATTTTTAAACTCTGCTTCAACCCGATATATATCAACTTTTGGTAAAAAATTTATACGAGCTAAAATGTATAATAAACTAAATCGAATAATGATATAGGCCTAATAGTCATCATCATTAAAATTTGTAAAGTAAGCGGAAATTTAAAAATATTACTTCAATCCGTTATACTTTTAGTGAAAAGTTTATAAAACAGTTAAAATGTTGAATTCCTATTTTACATGTAGACAGATATCTAAATGATCCGGCAGAAGACTTCTCGTCTGGAAATGATGCCAGTATAAAAATATAAAGGGAAAGTAAAATGTTTTAAAAAGGGTCAGCATACAAAAGTGAACTAATAGACTGGGGCCAAATTCTGATTTGACGCTTAGAAAAATGTGCTCAGCCATTTATAGGTAGGAATGTTCCAGCAATGGATCTTTCATAATTTTGGGGCGCTGATCACGAATCAGCTGTATAACAGGCTCTGTTTTGCATTTAAAGGGGTCAGAATGACCATTGAAGTGACCAACAGTGACCACATAAACAAGAGTCATAACTTAATATTAGGGCAGTGGTCTTTAAAACAGCAAGTAATGGTCACCATCATCATCAGCATCGTTGATTATAGTGTATGCACAAAATAATGAACAAGGTTTTTCTTCCTTCAATATCTTTTCTGCTATGAGCGGATCGTTTAGAAATTGTGCACGGCCTCCTAAACCATTTTGTCTTAACAGAAAATATTCTTTGCCCTCTTCTCCAATGTTTGTAGTAAATGTTTTCTAAATAATCTTTAGTTAAAAAAAGTGGCATCTACTCTGTTAAGACAAGTTGGTTTAGAAGCGTATGCAAAATTTGGAAACAATCCACTTAATAGGAAAAGAGATATTTTGTAGACAAAGCTTGTTCATCTTTTTGTGAAAGCATTATAATAAAGAAATCCACTAAACAGGAAATGCAGAATGGAAGAGTAGAAAAAGTGAGGCTCGATTAAGCAAATACGTAAATAAGTTCATCAAATAGTACACGAGGAAATAAAGAAGAAAGAAAAATAAAGATAAGATATGAGTTCAAAAAAATAAAAATTTAAAAATCCACCTGAACAGGGATCGAACCTAACACCTCCTGAATGTTCCCTGGACGTTCTACCGACAGAGCAATAGCGCAGATAGCGAAAGTGATCACAAATTTGAGTCACCCACCACAACCATCACATTATTATCATCATTACCACCACCATCACTGTCTTTGTGGTCCTGTCTGCTGGCCCGGATACTTTCTACAGTGATAGTGCTCAGCATACTACAAGAGTGAAAAGAAAATGATATTTTTGGTGTGCATGAAATTCCTTCACGTACCGTTCATTTAGTCCGACAACTTTTCTGCCCTTAAAGATGGGAGGAATAAAATCTTTGGTTCGGTTCCATATCTCATCTGTGTATTCTTTTGAATCAATGCATGATGCACTGCTGGTTGTTACGAACATCCGTCATCAGCCACTGCCTGGAATAATAACATATCATCATATTTAACATATAGTTATAATATCGTTGGTTGTGACGGGGTTTGGGATGACACGTGCAATACCGTGTTCTCAAAAACAGTCTCGCGCTTCCTCATGAAATTTAGCAAGTATAATCAAATTAATCAAAGTTGTTGTTGTTGTTGTTGTCGTTGCTGTTGTCGTTGCTGTTGTTGTTGTTGTCGTTGCTGTTGTTGTTGTTGTTGTTGACCAGTCTTCGCTCTTGATTCTGAAAGAGAAAATGATACCTAAACTTAAAATGCAGATCAGACATTGGAATTTCATTATTTTACAGTAAATAATATGTATTTAGAAGTGGAGAAAGTGTGGTTTGTTTTGTTTTTTTTTTTGGTGCGCGCGCGTGTGTGTGTGTGTGTGCGTG
>JAWQUT010000220.1:274838-310240 GCA_033807755.1 Ellobium chinense
AAGGAAGGAAGGAAGGAAGGAAGGAAGGAAGCAAGGAAGGAAGCAAGGAAGGAAGCAAGGAAGCAAGAGAAATTTGTACTTTCAATTCAACGCAAATGAAGGTGTTTATGTGATATGTTCGCAATGACTTACTGCAGCTAATCTAGACTCATACGTTTGCGCCCATGGAAGAAAATGGTTAAAAATCATATAATGGCATTTTTGTTTTCACTTATGAAGACAATGATGATGTCAGGATGCATGTATTATTGACATATAATTATTGAAATATAATTCTGCACAGGTATGGCACAAAACTTTTGAAAGATATATAAGACTTATAGTAAGAACTTTGTGTGTGTGTGTGTGTGTGTGTGTGTGTGTGTGTGTGTGTGTGTGTGTGTGTGTGTGTGTGTGTGTTTGTGTGCGTGAGAGAGAGAGAGAAAGAGATAGAGAGAGAAAGAGAGAAGAGAGGAGAGAAGAGTGTAAGGAAGTATGTGCGAATGATAGTAGTTTGGATGAATGAGCGAATGGATTAATTAAAAATATTAATGTTATTTTTGATACAACTAGTCTAGATGTTGTCTGAACTCATTACACTTGTTGTTGTTGTTGTTGTTGTGGTGGTGTTGATGGTGGTGGTGGTTATTGTTGATTTTGTTGTTTTCATTGGTTAATATGTTGTTGAATTATTGTTTATTTTGCAGCTGTTGTTGTTGTTGCTGCTGTTGTTGTTGTTGTTGTTGTTGTTGTTGTTGTTGTTGTTGTTGTCGTCGTTAAAAATATTGTTCATTGCTAAACCTCTCGTTGTGACTTATCTAGATCCACTAAATTTAAACAAAGATTTTACCATACCTCTTCAATGAGGACTTGAAGCAATAAAGCCAGTTTGTTCTCAAAGCAGCTTGGTAGAGGAACGTCCTCTTTCATAACAGCTGGTCTCAGGGCCTTAGAAAACATGGTGGAATAATGATGCCAAAACACAATGACCACGTTGAACTGTATTGTTTTTATCTTCACCTGAGCACAGAGGGAGACACCCACGAGTAAATCTTGTGCTACGGAACTGAACTGAACGGAAGTGAACTGAACTGAACTGAAATAAATTCGACGTAATTCATAGAAGGTCTATGACCGAGAGATCATTACTTCAATAATATTGCGTCACAAACTACTTTCTATGTTCACCGACAACTCAAGATTCAATTGCCCATAAGACTGTTTACGATTCTAGTCTAATCACTGTAGTACAAAACTCCGCGTTTTAGAATCCAGCCACTAAGAGGTTGCAGGAGCCTAATTGGTCGAAAAAATTGGACTATCCGAGTCGAGAGTAGCAGAGTATAAAATCTGTCCTTTGGACAGATTGTGTAGAAATAATCATATAACATGAAACCAAAGTGGTGAAATTCAGTTTTGAAACTGTAAATAAATAATTGTTGCAGTCAGTGTTTCCCAATGGCCTCAGCGGATTTCATTTGTGCGGACCTGTGATCTGCAAAACATGGCCAAAGTTTTAACCCCTTTTCATGTAATTTAAAAGTGTGAAAAATCTAACCGAAGGATCCCCGTAAACAGAATATAATTTGAGCACAGTGGTGGCACTAGACCTGCAGACTAGTCTTGGCCATCTCGGAAAGTTCCTGTGGTTAGAGAAGAAATTTTTATTAAATGGCTCAAAGAAGCTTTTACAGTTTGGCTCCTGCAACCTCAAAGCATTACACTTCCTCAGTCACCCCAGACTGTTTGTTGAGAGTATACTGTGCGGTTTACTTTCTGGTCCTCCAGTGTTCAAACCCTGACAAATAAGTCAAATATCTGTAATTCGAAATTGCATATATATTTTTTTGTTGACCTTCCTTAATTTTGAGAGCATTAATCATATCCACACATATGACACACATCTATACGAGGGTGGGTCCAAATGTTCGTGGTCTCGGCAAGGAAACGTATTTGAACAAAGTAATTACAACAGTGTCTTCAGCCGTGTCTTTCATGATGCTGCACCAAATTTTATAATGATGCACTTTTTCCCATGGCAAATGACAGGATTCTAAATTAGGCGCTGGTGCGCATTTTCAGAAACTGGAGTAGCTTCATTGTTTTCCGAAGAAACATCTTCACATAGTAAAATATACTCATATACCTGTTTATACACATGACGCACAAATATGTATACACACATACATGTACATAAACACACACGACACACTAAACATATTTATGAACAGAGAACATAACCAGGCGCTCAGCATCACGAAATTTATTTGTTATATCACTGAATTTCTCACTATTTGTACACAACCAGCTTAACAATACACTGTCAGAAGACTCTAGTCTAAAGAGTTGAATGAATTATGTTGAGCCAACCAAAAAAAAAACCAGCAAAAATGACACAAAATATCGTAATATAACAATAAATGAAAAAACAAAAACAAACTGGCATCCATCTCACTGATTAAAAATTTGTGTGGAAAAAATTTAAAATATGTGAAATAGTATGTGCCAGCATAACCAGAGATCTTCACTCACCAGTGGTGCTGCTTCCAAATAAAAAAATATGTTCCAGAGAATGAAACAAATATTGTATTATTAATATGACAGGTGCCATCATACTGTAATATAGCTGGAGCGGTAAAGAAACGGGCAGCCTCATTGGTGGATCCAAGATGGGGGGTAAGATTCACTGGGTGCCATGAACTCTTCCCCTGTTCCCTTGATTTTTTTATAATTAACGCTCTGAATATTTCTTATAAACTTCAGCATTTACTTATAAGTAGTTCTAAGAAGCTGTTAACCCCAATGCTCTGTGTATATCCTTGATTTATAACTATTATGAAATGGAGAAGCCGGGATGTAGTGCTAATTTCTGTATGATATGAATTCTGAGGTTACAGAGTGTCTGTTTGATACTGATGGAGGGGTCAGTAATATGGAGACACTTCCAATTTTTTTTTGTTTTAAATGTTTGTTCTGGATCCACCCCTAAGCCCCATTGTCTCTTTTATGATGGAAATAACATGAATATCTCACTTTCCTTGACTGTGATGTTTTCTTATGATTTGATGTACAGTGGAAACATTATATTCAAACACTAACATGACAATGATAAATGATGACACAAGTTGCTGGCTAAATAAACAAAAGTATTATTTTTAAAACCGGGCAGTTACAAGCACAAAAATATCTTAGTTTTGAAAACATACATTAACATGTATTTTGAAGATCTCCTTCACTTCCATACTTTTATCACTTCAGAGATCCCATTGATGAACGTTGTGCTTGAAAAAGTTCCCAAACCAAACATAATGGGGCAAATCCTTCCAACCAAGTATACATATGCCTTGTACAACACAACACATCAAAATAAGTTTACTGCTAGCTAAAGCTCATGAAACAGCAGGTTAACCCATTCAATCCCAGGCCAAGGGGAACAATCAAATAATGAAGAGGCAATGAATGAGTACTTTTTGGTGAAATTTGACCATAACCTCCCCTGGTTGACTCATAGCTTTTGCCAGCTGTCTTTCTAAGTTTCAACCTATTATATACTATTATTTCTGTTGCCACAGAACCACAAAAGAAATGGTATGTTAATAGATGTTGTGAAATTGAATGGGTTAATGAAAGCACAGAAGACTTGCAAAGAATACTATAAGGGGAAATAGGGACTTTTATTAAAAACCAGACTTAATCTTTTCAATATAGAACCTGAAAAGTAAAAGGCAGAGGCAAAAAGACACACAAGAGTGATGTGAGAATGTCAGTCAAGGCAGTGATAAAGACACTGTGGTTTTTGACTTTCAACAAAGTCATCATTACATAACACAAACCTGCAGTCTTTACCTATAACTTCGTAGAGAGATATCTGAAGCAAAGCTGAACTACATGGAAAGAAGAAAGTAGCTGGGGATGAAAGTTGGGACCGTCAGCTGTTTTCAGGGTAGGGGAATAGGGCTGGTTGGTCACAGCACTCAACTCTACAGTGTCGTTTTGATCATTATGGTCATCACATAAGCTGGGAACGCATTCATTCACCTTCAGTTCAGGTCATCCATTCATAAAATGGGTACCTGGTTGTAGGCAAAGACAGCCTTAGTTGGAAAGTCAGCTGATAACAGCTTAACCTTAGCTTCATCACACCACTGGAAATCTTACTGTGAGAGCTGACCAGTTGGGGTTAACAATAATATGATATATCCTCCTCCCTACACTTAAATTACATATTCACATTATGATTTTAGTTTTACTTTTTTCCCCAACATATTTTCCATCACTTAGACGGTAGGGCTGTGACTATTCATGCCTCTAAGTAAAAATATCAGTAAAACTCTATACGTATGTTGAACTGGCCACTCCATTGGTGCAGTTCATTGTATCCATTGGTTATGTGAAGATAGGCTACCTATTGTCTCCTACACAAACCTGCCATATTTACAGACTTCCCAACAACCAAACAACACATATTTTCCTCAAAGAAATACATCAGGGCAATGTTTCTTAAATGTTCCATTACTGGCTTTATTAGATTTAAGGCCAGCCCAGTATACGGTCAATTCAGTCAAACATATCCAATCACAAGTTTGGTTCTGCTATAACTGTTTTACTGCAGTACAAGAGCCAAGCTGTGTGCAACAGGACATCAAGGAATGTAAACATGGATCATCACGGAGAATGGAAAAAGAAGACAAGTCACAGTTTGGTAAGAACAAAATCGTTATATCACTCTTGGGACTCCTTTGCAAATTAAAATTATTTGTTAACAGACCAGTTAAGTCCATTTCTAAGAAAACTCAAATAGAGGTCCAATTTTCATTTCCAGTCTTTGCTACTGTCTTAACCCTCATAATGTGAGGCGCTCCAGCCTCCTGCTGGCTGCAGGACCCAATGTTATGGATAAAAAGCTTTCCATGAGTTGTCTGCCAGCCAGTCAGCTGATACTGGGCCACAACATGTGACTGCCATCTCACTCAGCTGGCACTGACAGCAATTTATTTGACTGTTGCATCCAGCGTAATGGCATAAAAGTAAGAAGTGTATGACCCTGGTGTTACAAGGGTTAAAATCTGTCTCATCTGGGCTTTCTATTGGAGTGAAGCATTGTACACACATATCCACTTCGGTCCTATCTTATAAAGAAGAATACCACATCAACATTAAAAGTTATTCGTACATGTATATTTTTCCATACATTTTACACAGCGCTGAATAACCATATTTATTACAGGTGATCAAAATCACTGAGTTTTACAGCCTCTAGAATCAGCACAAACATACAAGTTCTCTGGCACAATAGAAGTGCTAAATTCTCACTTCACAAAACGCGTCAGAAATCCAAAATAATTCCGAGAGGGAGTGCTGGGCTGCGTAGTGTCAACAGCTCTAAGGCACCAAAGGAAAACGGACGTAACATCTGATTCAAACTTTTGACACTAGGCAAGAAATACAACAGATGTGTGTAACACACCAGGCCCACTATTTCAAAAAAATAAAATTTCACTAGATGCTGATTTTAGAATAATCCACAGAGGTAGCGCTAAGATGTTCTAGTCCTCACGGCTAAGTGATGCACTTCACATTATCACAGTTCATAAGAACAACACAAGTAAAAACAATGGTACAAATGGTAAAACGGTGCCTTATCTTTGTTATCTACCTAAGAAATGAATAAATCGCCCTAATGCCTGTTTTGTTGTAGATTACAATGTAGAACTACTGACCTATTGTACTTTCATGAACTTTGAAATAATATGTTAACAGTCCTCAGTATCCTCATTTCATAGCCTACTTGGTGCTCTGATTAACCATGATTTCTACCCCAAGAGTTGCAATTAAACTTGGATGCAAATCAAAAAAAAACAACAAGTATGTACGTTACGTAACTGCCTACACCTGCTGCTACAAGCACTGGTCTTAATGAACAGTTCTGAATTAAATGTTGACCTGAAGTATTTCTATACACAGCAAATATGTTAAATTCATATTTTTCGCAACACAAACTTGTAACCCATGTACTCACACTTACTTAAAGTAGATGATAATGGTCAGTGAAGTTAATAGTGATGGTCAGTGAAGCTTATCATGAGGTTTGCAGTATTTGTCCTGATATTCATAGCCATACAAAACTCCTGCCAAGACAAGATGTAAAGTCAATCAAGCACCTCATGGTATAAAACTACCGCCTGTCCTATGAAAATGTCTGAATAAATTGTGAAATGTGTCCATTAATGTATTAAATTTAATGTATCTGGTGCATGCATAATTTACACAACATGCCTCATGGTGTGTGTATATCTTACTCTATACAAATACATAAACACTTTTAATAAATTAAAATTTAGTGCAATGCAGGTCTTCATATTCACAGCTCTCACACACAGAATTATAATGTTAAAAGCATTCTTAGTGCAATTTTTCAAACAGGAACCGCTAGTCTGGATTTCATCACTTCACTTAGCCAGAGCTTTATGATAATCACAGTACAGTACTTCCTTTCCTAACAGCTAAATGTTAGAGTTAGTGGCTGCATGAGAAAAGTGGAGGGGGGTGGTTGGGGAAAGCCTTGCCTGTTTTGCTTAAACATGAAAGCAATGACAGAAAAGACTTCCTCACCAACAGAAGTTGCTGAAAATCCTTTAATATCCCATCTGCAGCTTTGGTAAGAGGTTGAAATTTATAACACCAAAAGCCACTGTGGCCCATTCCATGTGAGAAATATGAGCGCTGACTTATGGCAAATAAAAAAAATTTCAAACTCAAATTTAGTAAAACTGGACTTGCGTGGACGGGATGAATCTTATGGCAATTACAACATTTCAAACGTCCAATGGAAGCTAACTTGATCTATAGTACCTTAATATCTGTGCAAAATTTTCATTTCTCTGCACTGCAAACACATCACAGAAGGAACTGCCACTGTATCATGTATGACTGAAAAAAAGAAATATTGACAAGAAACAGACTAGTTGAAGCTTGCTGAAAAGATGGAGAGTTGTGCGAAAATGCAAACTCAGAAAATCTTGGATTGGGGCTCTTGAACAAGATTGAGTGTAAATTTATATGGCACATAAGTTAAGTGAAGTTTGATCATATGACTGAGAGGACACTTTTTCACGGAGTGATTACTGAAAGCATGTCAACTTAAGACAGGTTGGATCACCACATCAGATATGAGTTCACTGTCCAATTCTTTCCCAACTACATGTAGAGAAGCTGAAATTCAGAGACAATGCTGATCTGCAAGCCACATTTCATCTCCTTCTAGACTAATTGTGATGAGGAAGGTTGATGCTGAAAGGCACCATAAAATTAAAGAGAGGGTAACCAGCCACATTTAGGATATGATATGAGACAGGTCCCTTCTGCCCAGCACTACTAATGTAAAAGAGTGTACAACCTTATTCATCAACAGGCAATACATCATTTAACAGTTTTTGGATAACAATCAAACAGTATTGCTAACTTTTTCAGCTTTAAGACTTACATTATACAAATAAAACTGCTAAAATTTCCTCATAAACCAAATGACAGAAATCTCCTCATAAATCTAGGTGATGTTATCTGATGATTAAACTTCACCTCTGCGACTTATAATTCTGTGGTTATATTTCCATGAAAATTAATCAAGACTAAAATATTCACAGCCTTTTCTTTTCTTAAATCCTCTGCATTATTCCTTAAGTGCAAGAAATCTGTTATAGTATAATCAGTGAGCCTGTCAATAAAATTAATCATAGACCAATCTCATTTATTATACAGGCACAGTCATCCAGGCATAGCAAGCCACAACTCTAGTAATCATTACTTCAGCTTTCTACTTTTCCACTGTCAGAGGAATATGAATGACTGATATGATGCGTTACACTGGCTTTAAATGGGTGAGGAATCTTTTACTTCTGGAAGTGAGATCTGATGATGCAATCACATTACAATTTATATTTACATTTTGCTTAAACAGAAGGTGAGTTTTGTTGGGGCTGACTAATTAAGAACTATCTATTCTCATCTACATACAATGAGATCTCAGGGACTCAAAGTGCATGGGATAAGCTCACTGTTTATCTTTCATTATAAATGTATTTGTACATGGTTGACCTTAGATCTAAGTTGAACTTGGAGAAAGATTTATAGTTTGTGAGGTCAATGAGTTAGTAAAGAATCAACCCCTCAACAGCATTTCAGAGTTGCAATTAAAAGGAGCTGTGATTTCCAAGTGTCTTTTATATACAGAAATACAACATTTTGTTGGGTGGAAAATATCAAAATTAAGGGAAGCTGCAATTATCTGGATGGCAATAAAACAGAGTTGATTGTAAAACTGAAGAGCACTGCACTGAGTATGGAGGTATTTTCAAACTATGAGGTTTGAAGTCATGAGGTTCTAGTGTAAAGTGAGTTCACTGAAAACAAAAATGACCACTTCATTTATGTTGTATAAATAAGATAAAATGAAAATCATGATCACACCTTGGACTTGATATGGCACTCTTGGTATAGTTTGAAAGCTACTTTACATTCAGTGAAAGGGATAAGGACCCAGTATATTATGCTAAATGAAGGGCATATCCTTATATGGTAAGTAATCTTGATAAAATAAATCAGTTACAAATGGCGAGGGTAAAATTAGGGAGACTTCATGGCATCTGACATAAATGTTATCTACAACTTAAGTTTACTTGTAAAATTTTTCAAATCCCCTTCGTGGAAAAAGTAACCCCAAAAATCCACACTAAAATTCCCATTCTTTCAATTTACTCTTATTTGTTTTTCCTTCTCTTTTTTAACATTTAGATGAAGAAACATGAAAAATGTGAACTGGAGTATATGAATAATATTGTATGTACAATCTCAACATAGGATCTGCTCAGAAATCACGCTAAAGAAGTTCTAGTAATCTAAAACTGTATTGGAAATAGAGTAAACAATCTGGTTCCATTCCAAAGACCAGTCTAAAATAATGGTGGAAAAGGGTTGTTACAACACAAAAATAAAATACAAAAAGAATTTTGCTTCTTCAGTGAAAGAGATTTAGTACTGAATACTGCAGTCATCAGTCATCTCTTTCTCTAGTAATTATTGAAGAGTGTTTTTCCAAAACTTGTTATGTGATTTGTGAAGGTCTCAGGCACCTATTAGAAGGTCAAATCACTGTTTGTGTTCAATCCTATTAATTCGCTAAGGTATAAAATCCCCCTTTTTTCTGTGCCCTGCTAGCCAATGTCAGGGTAAAGAAATATGTAAAAAGATCTATGATCTAGATAAAACATCCAAATTTAAAATTTCAGGTACAATCTGAAGTCTACAGATATAAAAATAAGTTTTCTTAGGCCTATATATTAGCACGCGGTCAAAACCACCTTACTGAAAAATTGGGAACCAAATCAGAAGGCAAGGTGACTATTTTTGAAAAAGATCAGTGAAAAATTTTGGATGTTGACCCCCTATTTTCCTCGGTAAAAACATTCCAAAAACACAGTAGAATTTGTAGAATAACATATTTTGTTAACAGGGCAGAGAGAAGAACAAGCAATAGGTGCCAGTAACTTGGATGTTTTTTGTTTTTTACGGGAAATAACCAGAAGGTAATTGTTCTTCCTACATATATGTCTACTTGCTGTTAAATAACATGAAACTTGAGGGAATACAGATTTCAAGCTCGTATGTAACACAGAAACGCATCTCCTAATCCATACAAACTCATTTGTAAATGAAAATGCTTTTACAGAATTTTGAAAAAACGCTTTTCAATTGGGCATATGAGCAGATTTCCTAATCCTTAGCTACATGCAGGATCCAGCTGACACTTCCTCCAAAAAGACTGGTCCACATGCTTTAGGAGATCCCTAAGTGTTATGACATAATCTACATTTTTGTTACCAGAGGAAATTTATTCTACTATGTGTACAAATCATTAATACTTTCAATATATCATGGAGGCTACATGGCACTTTATTTTAATCACATCAGGCAAAAAAAAAACATAAACCACAAATTGTGCTAGGGTTAAAAATAACCACCATAAATGGAATTAATTACACCTTACATAGCGGAAAAAATCATGATGATTTTCAAAGCATGTACATAGCAGTAATAACTTTATCACGTAATCACACTTTAAAACTAGTCACTTCTGACTTGAGATTACATCAATGCGAAATGAAGGATATTTTTGTAAGCTGGCTTATACGGTCCTCAAGATAAGAAAATATGTCATACAGCGTTAAATGACCCACTGTTATCCTATATCATTCAAAATATGTCTGTGGAAGTGACAGTGTTGGTAAAGAAAAAGGAAACCTCCATTAAAAGTCTAGAACCTTGACATATCACTTTATCTCTTCAAATTTTGTCGACATATTGCCTATCTTCCTAATCACATACGCACTGTTCATGTTAGTTTAGCAAGCTACTTGAATGATTAAATTGCTCATAGATATCAGCTATGATCTAAACATGCTGTGGTCTCTTGTTTACAATACCTGCCTTATATTATAAAGCATTGACACCACTACATTATAACACCGTACATGAATTCACTGGCTACTACACATACAAACATTAGAATAATGAGGCACAAACATAATAATCAAAAGATCTCAGTAGAATAAGTCCATTATTTACATCATAGCTGCCTATTTCCAGTCATACATATCTGAAACAAGACATACATGACAATGTAAACACACAGCAAATAGAAAACAGTGCAATTACCAGTAAATGAATTATAAACATTGAACAAAGTAGGGCAGTTCATGACTTTTCTGCATTTATACCTACAACAGACCATGCTGCTAACTGCATGATTTCTTTAGCAGCTTTCCCTTACTACCAACTCAGCTTTCAACCACCCTAGCTTTATTTTAATAGATTCCATTCCATGAAAAACTGAATGAACAATTATATGTAAGTTACGTAGTCAAACTGACCCACCTAATTATGGGCCTGATCAGCTAATCACACACAGCAGGGGCAGAAATTTGCAACAGACTATCTTCCATGAAAAACTAAAGATGACAATATTCATATCTTAAGACTGCAGCTGTTTAATCTGAAAACTTCCATGTTCTTTTTTTCAATGAACTAGTTTCTTATAAGATGAATTAATATTTCACTCTCTCATACATATACTGTGTATACAGCTATCGATCTACATGTAGTTATCATCTGCTTTGTTTCCTTTTCAAACTTTCATCCAAACAGTTGTTCTTTCCAATCACATTATGCATTAGAAAGGATGAAGATGAGGCCAATGGTAAATTTACCTGTCTCATCCATATGATGTAACTTAGAATTTTGACTGAATTGCGAAAAAAAAACATAGGTAATAGGAAGCCACAATGTGTGAGGGCTTGTCTATACCATATATTTGATTAGGAAATTGAACAAGCATCATTAACAACAAATAACTATTTTCTATAAACACTCGGCAAGGGTAAGATGGTAGAAGCAGTTCGAACATTAGTGGCTTTTGCAACAATATATGCTTAATGGCAGTACAGTTAATTACACGCAATATTTGTCTCAAGACAAGTGAACACTAAACATAAAAAGCTGCTTACGAGAACCATCTGCTTGACAATAACTTTTGCTATACCATTGCTTCTGAGAAGATTCAGCTTTTGTATCTTAATCGTATTTGATGATAAAATTTCAAATATCTGCGATATCTACAAACGTACAGCTTCATTTGGAATCTCTGAATCAAACTATGTCAGTATTGTGATCTTAAATGTTGAGCTATAACAATGTATCAAGCATGACTGTGTCATTTAATTATGATGATACAGTCGTGATATAAATAAAATGTCACTTCATCATCATGAATACTATGAGACATTATGATTATTTACAATGAGCAGTGATGAAAATGAAGCAGGTCAGCCAAATTTTTTATGACAGCTTCTGATCAAAATGACAAGGCTGTGACAACAGCAATGGATATTGATATATTTTCATTACGTGCCACCGAACCAGAACTCCTGACATCACAATCACCCACAACACATTTTCCAATCCGAATAGCAGTGTAAGTTGGTGATTAGTTTTGAATACATACACACCCACTAGCCACTATATTAATGATGAAGAATTATCAATATTGAGCAAAAGGTCTTTTATAACACAGTTGGAAATTATAAGGTCGTATACAAGTATGCAATAAGGAAGGCAACATTAGTGTAGACTTTTACAGAGGGTGCACATATAATATGTGAAAGCAAACACAGTAGAGCTGTACAAAGGATCTGGGGTACAACATCATAAAATGCCCAACAATCACAATCACAAGAATAAAAGGCAAGCAACTTGTGGTGTGTTCAAGTGATTACTTTACATCTCTTTCCATGTTTGTTTGGTTTTTCAACGTAACCAACAAAGACATATCACAAATATGCCTAGGTGTCCCATGCTTCCCTTTAACCTTAACCTTATTCTCCATAATTTATTCAGGAATAAAAGTATTAACAATTGCAAAACAGATAAGCCTTTCATTTGAAATAGCCTGTGTGCTGCCAAATACTGACTGTTTGAAAAACCGTCTTTTTCTTAATTTGGCCTCTAAAGTTAACACTTTTCATTACCTGAAATACAGTTATGGCTTTATACACCTTAAATATTAAAAACTACAGAGTTACGAGAGTCCCCACCAAAAAAAGAAATTCTAAAAAACACACTGCCCTTTCAAAATACTGCTTGTCTTCAACATGCTAAATAATTTTAACACAAATACTGGAAGAATCCAGAATAGGTTGGGTCATAAAAATATGAATACGTTTGCAGGACAAGAGTAACAATTGACAACAGTGTTAATTATCTTGACAGTATTCAAATTCAAACATGGCACAAGAAGTACATAATGAGTAATATAATAACATATAAACCTGAGCTAGATTAAAGTATTCTGCATTTGATAAAATGATAAGAATATAAGATGAAATCTGTTAAAAATGATACAAATATAACATGAAATCTTTCTTTTAAAACCAGTTTATGAACTTCATCCATACTTAACACTGGAATTACTTTTTTTCTCCTTTTTTTTGTGTTTTTTTGTTGTTTTTTTGTGTATCTTTTATCCATCACTAATCTACCATCTCTTTCATTCCTTAAATTCTCAGTGCATCAAAGACAATGGGTTTTTACAGCTCTATGCTTCCTCTCCACTCTCCTCTGTCTCACAAACATCACTAACATAGAACCATTCACACAATACTCTGCCTCTTGTCATACTTCCTGTTCATTTAAGACCTTGAAGAATTTCAGTTTTAAAGTTCCATGTCAAGTCTCGAAATCATCAACTTATTCTCTTGCTCATCATATTCATCAGAGAATATGTCACTGATGATTGTATTGCCTTGGTCCAATAATCTTGTATCCGTATTTTTTTTACAAAATTCTTGGGTTTTGTTATTTCACGTAGTTTTTACAAAACATATCATGTTAAACTTTCATGGCTGCAGGCCACATAGTTTTGCAGCTTCACAAGTCGTAAATTTGAAATATGCCTGGCTGTGCATTGTAAAATGAAATATTTTTCACATTCTCCAGTAAAATTTTAAAATTTGTTAGTTACAGGGTTATTGCACCAAGGCCATGATATGTCCTCCATAATCAGTGCTACAAATGATGCACACTACTTTAGTCTGACATGTTTCCTTTTTGAATTTGAGAAACTGGGGCCGGGGGTCTTTGTCAGTCATCAAATGCTGCTAGATCTGCTTCTGGAATGTCTGCCTTCGGAGCTGCTTTAGGGGTGTATTCAACTTTTTCTGTAACAGAGTGGAAAATAAACATCATCATTTGCAGATTTCAACAAATGAACTGCTCTGAACAAAAGGAAGTTAGTCTATATACATTATCACTGCTCTGTTCATTTACTGTTTCTTGAAGACCTATGGCAAACCTGAGAAAAACTGTGCTAAAATACAATGTATGATGAACGTGGCACCAATTTTTGTATTTCAGTATTTAGTTTATGAACAGAAACTGTCCATATAAAAAGTCAGACAGAAAACTGCCAAACAATAAGTATCTCATAAGCCTTCATCTCGTACTATTTCAATCCCTCGAGAAAGAATAGTAAAAGTTGTATTGCTATGCCCTGCCTGAAGGCTCTTCTCTGCTGCCTCGTAAGTATGTCTCATGTGTGCATAGTTTACCACTGCCGCTGAAAAGACTATAGCCTAGTAGCAATAAGGCCTAATAAAGGGACGTTACCTAGGAGTCTTAACATAATGGACGGTGAATTCATAGTTATCTTCCCTACACCTACACAGGTCTTTGACGCCTATTGTTTTTTCTTCTTTTGGCCCTTTAGAAAAAGGTCACCTCTAATTCTGATTTGGTCCCCAATTTTTCATTTGGCTAGTTTTGACTGCGTGTGAATACATGGGCCTACACTTTTTTTTTCTAGTAGGCTTAAATTGAACCTGCAACTTTAAAATTGGATGCTTTATTTAGATCACAGGTGATTTTACACATTTCTACACTCTGACACTGGCTGGCAGGGCCCCAAAAAAGGGACTTTTATATATTAGCGGATTAATTGGGTTGTACACAATGATGATTTGCCCCTCTAATAGGTGTCACTAATCTACACACTTAGCCATTTTCCTGAGTTCAAAACCATCATCTTAAAGAGAAGAAAAATGCTACGGTAGCAAAGAGCAAAGTGTTAACCTGGGGCATTTTCTGTAGAGAAATTGGCAATGATCTCTTGCTGTAATCTGTTGATCTCAGCCAGGTCAGGCATCAGCCGGAAGATGTCCACCAAGATTCTGGAGCAGTTACTCGGATGGTGTTTGGTCACCTCCTGAACCAGCAGATCCACGAAGTGTGAGTTCATCCGCTGGATAGCTTCTCGTCCCTCAAGTTCAACTTGCTCTGTGACAGACAAAACATAATTCTTATTAAAAATGATGCTTACTTTGTACCAGCATACATATTTGGTAGAACATCCGAATAGCGAGCAATTTTACTTAATAGATTTTCTAACATCCGAACAGCGAGCGGCGCTTGGGTTGCAACACGATTACTTTCGTTTACAAGTAATCGATACTAACTTTCACATTCCCTCTCTGCGTTTAACTAGCTTGAGACTGTCATCATAGGCCTATCAATTATTAAGTATGATAGGCGTATGAGGCCGCATTAAGAATGTTTTAATTATAAAATTATTGTAAAAGCAAAGTTAAAAGCCGACTTATTTACAGATGGGGTGGAAGATTTTTAAATGAGACAATTCGTAAAAATTCTTCTGCCGTCAGATTTCCATTTTTGTGCTCTTGATGAGATTTTCTTTCTCTAAATTTCCTGATCGCTTTGTGTCCGCGGCCTCTGCAGAGCACATCTTGAGTTCTGTCCGCCTCAGTTCTGTGTTCAGCTGTTCGATAAAATCGTAGATGTTAGGATGAGGGCTACTAAACTTGGTTGAAAAATGTTTGTGAAAGCTCTCACATGCGTTGGTGGTCCGTGAGAAGGTTTCTTCACTGGCCCAGAGGATCGGTGGATAGGTTGAATCTTTCTGGACATAATTCATGAGCACGTAGTCTGCAAACGCCTCAGCCTTGTCACTTGAGGGGCACTGTTCCATTATAACAAAAGCAAAAAATGTCTCGACCTCTTCTGGTGCCAAAGATGCCAGTCCGAAAAACAANACAGACAAAATACAATTCTTCATAAAAATTGATGCTTACTTTGTACCAGCATACATATTTGGCAGAACATCCGAATAGCGAGCGATTTTACCTCTATTGTTCAACGAACAATAGATTTTCTAACATCCGAACAGCGAGCGGCTCTTGGGTTGCAACACGATTACTTTCGTTTACTAACTTTCACATTCCCTCTCTGCGTTTAACAAGCTTGAGACTGTCATCATAGGCCTATCAATTATTAAGTATAATAGGCGTATGAGGCCGCATTAGGAAAGTTTTAATTATAAAATTATTGTAAAAGCAAAGTTAAAAGCGGACTTATTTACAGATGGGGTGGAAGATTTTTAAATGAGACAATTCGTAAAAATTCTTCTGCCGTCAGATTTCCATTTTTGTGCTCTTGATGAGATTTTCTTTCTCTAAATTTCCTGATCTCTTTGTGTCTGCGGCCTCTGCAGAGCACATCTTGAGTTCTGTCCGCCTCAGTTCTGTGTTCAGCTGTTCCATAAAATCGTAGATGTTAGGATGAGGGCTACTAAACTTGGTTGAAAAATGTTTGTGAAAGCTCTCACATGCGTTGGTGGTCCGTGAGAAGGTTTCTTCACTGGCCCAGAGGATCGGTGGATAGGTTGAATCTTTCTGGACATAATTCATGAGCACGTAGTCTGCAAACGCCTCAGCCTTGTCACTTGAGGGGCACTGTTCCATTATAACAAAAGCAAAAAATGTCTCGACCTCTTCTGGTGCCAAAGATGCCAGTCCGAAAAACAACTTGAGCCATGAGCCTGTGGTTGACTGAGGATTTTTGTACTCAACCGCCAGTCGGAGAGACTGTATTTTGCGAAACCAGGCTTGGCCAAGGTGGAGCTGACAGCATCTGATTAAACATGTTGGCCAAGCAATCTAGACAGTCTTGAGCATCGCCTTTTCAAAATCCAAATGAACAAAGCCAGGGTTGAGATTCAGATCCAACGATGAACATACGTCTTTTAGATGGTTTAGCATGTTCTCATACGTAGACATTGTTTTATGATGTGTGTTGTGCACTGTTATTGAGTCGAAGTCACTACACTCTCTCTCATTCTCCACGAGACTACCCACGTGTCTCAATTGCCCACGACTACCCACGTAGTATCGTATTTATGGACGATACCAGCTACATTTACCTGTAATAGAAAAACAGAGCTAAATACGACTCCCTATGCCAAGTCAGAAATGCTCGCTACAATGTTACGTATTACACAAGCTCGCTATTCCGATGCGTAGCCACATATTTTGACACACACCACGTGAGTGCATTTGATATATACATCCAGGAGCATGTGTATGGCAGGCTTCAGTCTTTTCTTGCTGTGGTTGGGAAATATTTTGGCTAATACATCAGGTGGCCGAAAAAACAAAAAAGAAAATGAAAACTGGACTTGATTCCCAGGCTTATAACTTCAGTAATTTAGATTTTATGCTCTCAAAGTTTGGCACATAATACTAGCTGTCTGTTCTTTGTTAAGGTTGCAAGTCAAAAATATGCAGGTTCTATGATTATTTATTTTAACCCTTGTGATGCAATGATAGAATTTATTTTAACGTTCACTTGCTATGACTGAGAATGGCAATAGAATATAATTTATGCATGTCCTTGTTGACCTCTTAATGCAGCAGTGCACCCCAGTGTCGGCTAGTCAGCCAGCAAACAACATGGGCAATGGTCATTACATGTAACAATGGTCATGCCATCAGTGGGAAGGTGGACCTATACATCCTTGTGCTACGAGTGTTAAACAGAACACTGACTGTCTACTGACTTCAGAGCCAGGCTGATGACTGACTTTGAAAGCCATCTTTGAGCCGGTCTCCCTAACAACTAAGGTAAGGCCTAAAGTCTGACAGGTATGGAGGTATCAGGAGAGGACTGCTAGCACAAAGCATTAGCAGACTATCAAAGACAGGCATGTCCTCTCTACAACTTACCACCCGTAATGTGAGGCACACTGGGCTCAATCATTTGACAAATTATATTTAAACAAATATTCGCTAACAATACAACATATACTCAAGGATGAAAGCTATCCGTTGTTTTCACTTACAGCGATCTTGGCATAGTGGCAGATTAGTCTCACAAAGGTCACGCACGGAGAGATATCGTAATTCTTTTGTGGCATATTCAGTGTGAGTGCAATGGGACTCCTCATCGTGAGAGCAGTGATTGTAACAGAGTAACAGTCTTCATGTGTTTTTGTGTGTTTCTTTCTTTGTTTGTTTGTGTGTGTGGTGTGTGTGTGTGTGTGTATTATTACATATGTGTATGTTTGTGGTTGCTTGTGTGCGTGTGTGTATGTGTGTGTTTGTGTGTGTGTAAGTATGTGTGTGTGTATGTGTGATAGCAAGGGAGTGTGTGTGTTTGCACAGATATTTATGTTTTGTAAGCACACTGTAACAAGACAAATTTCCCTCTGTGGACAAATAAAGTTATCCTTATCTTCTGCCGGCTGCATGACCACTGTTACATATAATGACCATTGCACATGTTGTCTACTGGCCAATCAGCTGCAACTGCCATGTTCACCGTTCTGTAAGGAGATGCATATATAATATTCTATTGCTGCATTCAAACACAGCAAGCAGATGGTAGAATATATTAGATCACAGCATCACAGGGGTTAATAGCAGGTCTAGTGGTTAATTATTCCTCCCTCTTTCCCTTCCCTGAAGTGGGCTGGGGTAAATTGAAATTCAAATCTAATTATAAACCTACCACTTTGCTTGTGTATAGTGCAGTACTCATGAAGTGGCATAATTTAGTCAAAATTAAGGGTGTTTATACATGGGACATTGAGAGTCAAGACTGTAAAAGTTTGGTTCTTTTCAACCAGGATCTAATTTCATGAAAAGTCAGAAATAACTTTTTTACATAATGATTTGTCAGGTGCAGAAGTCAATGAGGCACTAATTCTTCAAAAATGAGCTGTCTACTGTCTGGAATTTGGCACTAGACTTGCCAAACTGGCAACTTCGCTTTGTACTGCTAAAAAGCTATACCAGCTTTGGGATAAGTCCTTTGAAAAATTTATCATCTTTTCCTCATGGATGATAAAGTTTACAAATCAAGCTCAACTTGTGAAAATTAGATCCTCAGAAAAGAAAGAACCCTGTCCATGCTATACCTAAATGAAAACTACCACTAATGGCAAAAGCACTGTTGAAACATAAACAAACTGCAGCATTTGTACTTACTAATATGATTAAGAATTGGAAATTAGTTGACAGATGCTTTCACCAGTGGTGATGGCAAAAGGGGGAAGGGAGTAGAGAAGGGTGCTGGGGAAGAGAGTAGAGAAGGGAGAAGGGTGCTGGGGAAGGGAGTAGAGAAGGGTGCTGGGGATGAGAGTAGAGAAGGGTGCTGGGGAAGAGAGTAGAGAAGGGTGCTGAGGAAGAGAGTAGAGAAGGGTGCTGGGGAAGAGAGTAGAGAAGGGTGCTGGGGAAGAGAGTAGAGAAGGGTGCTGGGGATGAGAGTAGAGAAGGGTGCTGGGGAAGAGAGTAGAGAAGGGTGCTGGGGAAGAGAGTAGAGAAGGGTGCTGGGGAAGAAAGTAGAGAAGGGTGCTGGGGAAGGGAGTAGAGAAGGGTGCTACAGGGATACATGCTGACAAGGGAATATAAATTACTGGGCATCTCCTCTAATACCAACCATGGCTCCCAGCTGTCGACTGTATGGCACACAATATGGCAACCTCGTGATCAGTGAGATTCAGACTGTTGAACTTATTGGCGAACTTGAGAAATTTGACCACCATGGATGGGTTCAGGATGGCTTCCATCCAGGCTCTCGAGTAAAAGGTGCCGTCGTCAAACTGCAGATACGACTCCTCACCATGGAACAATTTACTGTGCGTCAGCTGTAAAACATAGCAGTGAAAACATTCAGGTTTTTAATCAAACCTTTGCATTACGAATGCCCAACTCATCAAACGGCTAAAAAAAATTTTTCCATGACTTTACCATATTTCCAGGTGTGAGACACATTTTCCATGGCTTTTCCATGCTATTTCCAGCTGGTCGGACAAATTTTCCACAATAATAACACCATGGAAATGAATATGCTACAATTGTTGTCACAGAAACTGATCCAGACATCAACAAGTTGTCACACTGATTTGACACAAGGATGAACCTCACAACCCAATATCTTGAATGTACAAGATTTTTCCATTACAGCTGGTCATTTTTTTGCCCAGTTCAGGCACCTGGAAAAACAACAGCAATTTTCCATTATATTCCCAGATTTTTCAATCCTGCATTGTCAAAATTCATATGGAACTCACTTGGGCTTTCTCACATTTTCTAGGAACCAGCTATCCCATAAGCCAGACTACAACGGAACCTCAATATTAAAGACTCATGTAATACTTGCACTCTGATTTATTATCATTCTGTTATTTTGTTATTCAGGTGGACTTCATTATTACAAATACCTCATTAATAAAATATATGTTATCACACACAAAGGTATACTTTATATTGTGGTTCTACTGCATATGGTACCATGGTACAAGATGGTACCAGAGTCCCTCTTTGGGTGTTTTCCGTGGTGTTTAAAAAGCACCAATTTTTTGGTGGCCCAACATGCGTCCGAATTCAAGCTCCTTCTCTGGTAGAATTGTGGGGTGCCGACATGGGACAATGAAACCTGACTCAACCAGGATGACATTTATAGGCTTATTGAGAAGCCGGGTTTTTCCTTGTATTTCCCAGCTATTACCCATGTGAAGCCCACATCGTGTCTGTCTTATCTTTCCTCTACATTCCTAAGCCATATTAGGATCTGGTTGACAACTGAAAATCGCGCAGCAAAGCTGAAACAATATGAACGCCCATAAAAACATCAAATCAAAGAACAAAAATGAAACCTCGAAGCAACAACTGTTGAAGAAAAGCAGCAGGGGAAAGAAAAAAAGCCGAAAGAAAAAAATCTTTTAGCCATCAACGGGGAGTCGAGAGACACAGATAAGAATATAAGGGGGAAATGCTGCTTGACTGCCTTGTTTGTTTGAATAAAATTTCAACAACCCTTTTTAGCATTCATCAGAGGTGAGGCCTGACCACCGGCTGAGCTGTCCAAAGGAGGGATAAAATAATGTCTTAAAGATCAATGATCATTCAAAAAGAAAAGAGAAAGAAAACAAAAAAAAAAAAGAGAGGGGAAAATAGGAAGAGAAAATAAGGGAAAAAGGGAACAAAATTGAGAAGAAAAGGGGTAAAAAATAGCGTAAACGGCAAAAACAAAAGTCCCCCACCTCCACCTCCAACCCCCGAAAAAAAAATGTGAAAAAGACACGCGATAAGATAAAACAAGATGAGATACGACAACACAGGGCATAAATAAGTCATAACAAAAACAGCCGCACGCTAGCAGTCCACCAACGGCCTCGCTGCAATAGAAATTTTAAAAAAAAAGCAACTCTTCCCCACATAGGGCTCAGTCATACTTCCTCTTCTCACCGGCCCCACTTCAACTTCATAAAATATTCTCTCGTACTTCCGCATGACGTCATCATTTTTCGTGCTTGTATAGACTACGCCTGTGCTCCAAGGAAAATTTCCTTTCTTCCGCTTTTTGTGCAGTGAATGTACCGCTCGGGGATACTCTTAATTATGTGAATGTGACCAAGGTCGATAAATTATTGTGCATATATAATTATAACAATAGCTACTAATAATTAGAATAATCTTATTTTGGAAAATATCCTTCCACAACGGAGGTTGGCAGGCCAGATGAACTGTCTGTGCAAAAGCATACATCATAAATATTAGGATTTAAGGTGTAAAATAAGACCATTGGGTACAAAATAAATTAGCAAAATTATCTATTTTCTGACAAAAAACATTGGTGAAAGGGTCCGAATGTCCAATAAAAGCGATTCTTTCAAAATTATTCCGGCATAAAAACTTATTCTACATCTACTCTACCATGCGAAAATTAAATGAATGGCGTAAAAAATTCTTAGCTAAATTATCAATTTTCTGACCCCACCAAAAAAAAGAAAAAAATTGATAGAAGGGACCAAATCTAGAATAAAAGCGGTCTTTTCAATATTATTCAGGCATAAAAACCTATTATATCTTTACTCTACATAGTCACCCATGCGTAAATTTAACACAAAAAAACACTGTAAAAAATTCTAAGCTAAATTATAGACTTTCCAGCCAAAAATATTGCTGGATGGCGACGAACATCCAAGAAAAAAAAACCACAGCGTTGTTTTCAATGCTGTATCATACACACACTCTTCATTTTCATCCATGCAAGTCTCATATAATAAAACTCAGACGTAACCACCGAATATCAATTGGATATAGGCCTACTATAACTATCACACGTTAAAAGCGTTTCATTACACTGCTGTAATGTACACCTATATCTAAATCTATAGCTATATCTATACCTATGTATATTTATTTATATATATATAGGAACCTTATATGTGCACGTGCATGACTGTTTACTGTGACTTTGACAAGGCTGATGTCACAACGACACGATAACAAATCTTCGTATATGAGCAATTCCACCCAAATGTCACGTCAGTTACGCTAATTTCTGAAAAGCTTTAATTTAACAAGAAATATTTTTGGTTGTTTCTTACAGGGATTACTATATTTCTTAAATATAACTCGAAACAAGTTGATGTAAAGTCGCAGCTTTTCAGAAATTAGCGTAACTGACGTCACAGTCTGCTGGAACTGCCCATATATTATCCCTCAAAGACCCATTGTGTCATATATATCACATGAGCTTATGGTGTCGTCCTAACAATGATGTGTGGAAATGACTCCTCAAACAATAGCACATATCACTACATAACCATAAATAGTCTAAATAGACAGTATGAACAGATGAAAGTCAAGCTAGAGAGATCTAAACCATTTATTCAAAACACCTAAAATAACCGGCTTTGTCCCTACGTGAACTATTCCACTCTTGGGACTTAGGGGGTTAAAATGAGAAGCAGGGATGTGAAGCAAGGAATTAAGAAACTGAAGGTTGCGGATTCAAATCCCTCAGGAGGCGAAAAAAAAATCAACAGAAGGACACTTCGGAGTCACGACCCAAGTGTGGCCCAGCCCCTTTAAAGTATCAGGAAGTCAAAGGGCCGAAATACTTGTTAAACGGGGGTATCTTCCAGAGAATCGATGTCTAAAGCTTTTCCGATAAGGACGAAAGACTAGAGGGTCTTGTAATATGCATGTTGCGCACGTAAAAAATCCCTTGACAGTTTTACAATCGTAGAAGAATAGGCTTAGCACCTTCTTTCCAGGCAAAACTGATAGGAAAATTCTACTCAACAGTTTTTCCTTACAGACTGAACTGCGCAATATAGCCGTAATCGTGCTGATGTGCCACGAAACCCTAACTCACATAAATAACACACACAAAATTCATTCAAGGTTGGGTTAACAGGGTCACATGACTTTAGCATTAGTACTTACCATCCAGATATCGTAGTACCCATGTTTGAGTAGAGCTTCTTTATCCACCCTTGCCAGGCTAGAGAATCCAGGAATGTCATTGCAGAACCCTGCCAAAAATAAAAGATAACCAGGTCAATACCGTCCAGTCATGGCAATACCATACGAATGGTAACAGTGACGAAAAGCAACATTATAATGTTGCCGAGCTCTATCTTCCGGTCTTCGAACAAAATTTAAAAAGTCACATCATTATCAAATGTCTAGTAGGTGCGCACCCTTTCCTTACCATGACTGGCGCGCATCAACCAAAAAACGTGATCCTTGAGCTAAGTTCGCACCTAACCGCACTGCTAATGAACGCCCTGGGAGACATTATAAAAAGTTTACCTCAGCAGCCACTGGAAATTCAAATTTATTGATTGAGATACACATTCTGTCATGTTCGCTTCTGGTAGATTGTATGCCAATGCGTCTTACAGACAATAAGTGTTGAATGAAATCTGGCAATCTGTCACCTTTAGCCGAATGCCAAAGTCTTTGAGAGGTTTTTTCTTTCTTTTTTATTTAATAAAAAGGTACCGGTATATGCCGTGGGTGTGTGCATAATATGCATAAGAGGGCGGGGGTATGGAGGGAAGAGAGGAAAAGCTGAGGAGGAGAATCGACGTATGAATTGGAGGCAGCATGAATGAGCTGGTCAGAGTATAATACAGTGGTACCTAGATAGAAAGTATTCATTTAATAAGTATAATTGCTTGGATTCATTATCTCTCTGTTATATGAATGTCACATGCGCGAATCCATTCTCTGTCTGTTATTTCATTATTCAGGTGGATTTCGAGATTAAGCATACCTTAAAAGTAGGTGTATTTTGCCCATGTATCCAGGCATACTTTATATCGAAGTTCTACTATCTTGTACTGTCTGAATACACATTTGATGTTGCGCAACCCACCTATGATATCTTATACTCCCTGAGACTATAGCACTATTCATTTTTTAAATTAAAATATTTGCATTATCACACACAAAGGCTGTTGAAGATAGTTAAAAGGGAGGCGAGTTTACGCTTAACATACTAAGAATCAATGGTAACCAATCAGAGCGAAGCTTAGAAACGACAATGAGGAGTAGCAGTCAAAAGAATTAAATGTCAAATCTGATTAGCTACGTCATCAACCAAACCGCTGCTAGAAGGATTTTATTCCTTTAAATTTTTGAACAACCTTCTTAAGTTTCACTGTCATCATCACCAAACACGAGTGTGTCTCCCAGATCTAAAAACCTTGAAGTTGACAGATCAAGTAAATACTTTGGGCTCGCTACGTTAACACTGGCAGTTTTAGTGTCCTTCCAGCCCCATAACAACAACAACAACAACAACAACAACAACAGCAACAACAAAAACAATAATAACAGCAACAAATACAAACAGTAATATCTTACCGATGATTTTTTTGTTAATATTTGGTATGGATGTGATCAAATTGTGGTACACTTTGGCTTTGCCATCAGAATCCAAGGGATGGATGGGCACCGGTTTCTGAGAATCAAAAGCATAAAAAAACCCACCATAAATAAAAGGGTTGAAGAAAGAGTGGACAGTTGCAAAATGAAACGATAACACCAGAGGGGGGCGGNGGGCGGGGGTAGGGGGTGGGGAGTGAGGAGGAGGAGGGCAAAACACACACTCCTCCCCTCCACTCTAGAGGAAACCTGCTGAAGGAAAACAAACAAATATGCAGGTGACTGACAGAGACATTTACATCACAGACAACCTAACACTAACAGACAGAGAGACAGGGAGACAATGTGACACAGAAGTTGGTAAGTAACTCGAAACAGACAGACACTAGACAGACAGGAAGGGGGCAGACAACCTAACAGGGAGGCAGACAAAAAGCCGGAAATGCAGAACTGGCAGACAGATAGGCAGACAACCTGACATACAGAGAGACAGACAGACAACCTTACACTGCAGACCGACGGGTCAGTAGCTAAACCTGAAAGAGACAGATAGACAGATTACAAAACTGTCAGACAAGAAGAAGGTAAGCAGGCAGGCAGGCAGGCAGGCAGGCAGGCAGGCAGGCAGGCAGGCAGGCAGACAGACAGACAGACAGACAGACTGACAGACAGACAGACAGACAGAGGTCTCAGCAGCCATTCTAACACCAGAATCATGCAACCAACTCCACTGACAACATGACAATGTAAACTGCTCTTACACAAGCAAAGTGAAGAAGATTCTACAAAGCACTGTTACAGTTAATGTTATAGGTTGCTGTAATTAAAGAAAATGGGGATTTGGTTTAAAGAACATACTGACAAGAGAGTGTAGTGTCTTGAAGTGGGTTCTTTATAAGATAAGATAAGATAAGATAAGATACTTTATTTATCCCCGTGGGGAAATTTTTCTTTGTTACAGTGATGCATACAATTATACATACATTAACAGACACAGACTCACACACTCTCACACATATTACATGATACATGCGCCGCCCCAGTCACTTACTCTGTCACGCTCTCGTCTTCACCCTTCACTGCTCACACTCACACAACTTACACACTGCAGTTCACTATGCACTTAAGAAACATCACTGTGCACTTTAGAAACACTCTAATGGCCCTAACCTACGGAAAAGAGGAGTCCCGGATTCAATAGTATACAATATATACTTTATACAACAGTATACAGTAGAGGCAAGCAGTAGACTAGTAACTGATGGGTTTGACATCAACACTACGATTCCGTTTGAACGAATCAACACAGAGGAATTGACTATTCTTCTAGTGGATACGTTCAATCTGATTACTGAGAAACTATGCTCAACACAAACTAACTCTCAAGCCGATAAGAACAAAGACGACGACGGACCACAACAAAGGGTGAACAAGATTTCCAGTTAGAACTTTTAGAAGTAAGTCTTCAGAGCTAGACAGTTGGTAGTGCGTACTTCGGCAACTGAAAGTGGACAGCGATACTACTTACTAGAGGTACTATACTAACGATACAGTGGGTTTTGGTTGTGGACATTTAGAAGCGCAAGTTGCCAGTCTGAGGAACACACGAGTGCATATGTAATATAAGATAATATGGGCACGACACAACAGTGACCAGAGTATATAGAGTCTACCTTGGTCTTGAGAAACCCCTGCATGCAGGCGGCGGGTAAAGCAGGCAGGCAGACAGGCAGGCGGACAGGCAGGCAGGCGGACAGGCAGGCAGACAGGCAGTCAGGCAGGCAGGCAGGCAGGCAGGCAGACAGAGTCAGCCAGCCAGCCAGCCAAACAGACAGAGAGACAGAGTCAGCCAGCCAGCCAGCCAGACAGACAGCCAGACAGACAGACAGACAGACAGAGTCAACCAGCCAGACAGACAGAGTCAACCAGCCAGCCAGCCAGACAGAGTCAGCCAGCCAGCCAGCCAAACAAACAGAGTCAGCCAGNTCAGCCAGCCAGCCAGCCAAACAGACAGAGTCAGCCAGCCAGCCAGCCAGAGTCAACCAGCCAGCCAAACAGACAGAGTTAGCCAGCCAGCCAGCCAGCCAGACACAGACAGACAGACTGACAGACAGACAGACCGACAGACAGACAGCCAGACAGACAGATAGTGTATGGACTCTACCTTGGTCTTAAGGAACTCCTGCATGCGGACATACTTTTCCCGTAAGAAGCCCATGTGATTTTCGAAGGCTGTGGCAAGAGTCATGGCGCTCTCCCCCATAGTCATGTCTTCTATCTCTGTGGAGTCCGGACTGCTGCTCTCCTTGTCTGAGACCGAGTTCTGAGAAACGGAGCCGATGGAGATCTTGAAAAAGACCAACACAGAAAGAATAGTTATTTCAGAGGTTGCATTTTTGATTGGATTATACGGAAGCAAAATTGTTACTTGTCAGTATCTGATAATGGCTCATTAGCCGTTCTACACGACTGACTGGTTGATGGTCTGCTGGTAGGCCACAGGAAGATGGTGGTATTCGTTTGGTCTCGAAGAAAGAAAGTGTAGTCTATGCTTTGACGAGGTGGCTAATGAAGTTAGCTAGCTGCTTATTTGCCCGTAGCTTGCAGACAAAAGGAAAACCTATTTAAAACCATACCATACTTCTAAAACCGTCAAAAATTTCTTTAAGAAAACGAACTTTTTGAAAGCGCAAAGTATAGGCCTACAGTAAATAGAAAATTCGCACTGTTTTTATCTGTATATTGAAACTGTTTACGTGAGAACTGCGAGGATGCGACTATGTATGTTCTTTAGTTGTAACGCCCCACATTATGCATATTTCTTTTTAAAAGGATTGCTTATAAAAAGCATTGCCACTATAATTGCCAATTTTTTTATTGTCTATTGGAGCCAACTGCTCTACTGGGAATGATCCAAACAACCCTGATAAACATGTATGTATAGTGTGGAACGCACAAAAAGTTTACCTAATTTCATTGAATGATTCAAAAATTTTTAAGGCGTCCATTAATACACCATCAAGCTCTGTTTGTGTCTAACTCATTCGTTTCAGCATCATTTTTTGATATGTGTTTTTAATTTGATTTTGCTGTGACGAAAGTTCAGCACCCGGATACAATCGAACTTGCAACAATAAGTCATTGAAGTTTATATTAGTCTGCTCCAATATCCTTAAAATCTCACTCCAGTTCTTTATGTATCTCTTGAAGTTATTGGATTGAGAATTATGTAAACACATTTCGTACATGTATATATATGGGTGAAAGGGGACTGGGTCATCCGATATTTTCCCTAGACGAAGAATTAGAAATTTTCGTAGCAAACTGTGGGGAGGTGTCTGTTAACTCAATGCAACAGAATTAAATATGCCCCCCGTGCATGGAAAAAATACTGTCTACTTATATTTAAGGTATACCCAATATCGAGGTCCATCAGAACAATTAAATGCTAAAAAATCATAAGTAATCCATGCATGTGAAATTCATAGTTAATAAGAAGATATACCTATTAAATGAGTACTTAATAACGAGGTTGCACTGTACAGGGCTCGTCTGTTGTAAGAGGGGTAACAATTCGCCTTAGCAACAGTAGAAGACTTGGGGAAATTAATTACAGTGGAGCACAATTAAAACTGACACATTTCATACGTACACACGGATACTGAGTACAATATTTTGGGCCCAGATTTTTCTTCTCTGCCGGTAGATGTATGATAAATACGTATTTCTGTTTTCTTTAGTCGTCCCAAGGCTTCTTCACTGTACCTAAAAATTATGTTCTGAAAGTGTCTACACCATCACAATGGTTTGCCGTTATGCACCTATTGGAAGTAACATTTGTCATGACAACATGGTTTTAAAAACACTTACCACAACAACAAGGTAGTGAGGTTTCTGGATTATGGTCAGAGTGAGCGGCAGAAAAAACTAGCCACCTAGAGAACAGCCCAGAACTAAATTGGTCGGACCATGTTGAAATTCTATAGACAGATAACTTAATTGTCTACTAAACAACACACACACACACACAAAATGATAAGAAAATGAAATGGCCGGACGACTGAAAGTTCATAGACAGATACTTTAATTTGCCTACTAAATAACACTACAAAAAAAAAATAAGAAGAAATAAAATGGCCGGACCATAGTAATGTGGTGTGTCAGTAGGTCAGTTTGCAGAGCATTTTTGCGGAAAGTGAGGTGGGGAGGAGGGAGTTAAAAATGAAAAAAAAACAACCCAAAACTAAAACAGAAGAGACTGGATTTTTATGGCCTATTTTGAATCTGTACTTTTAAAACGGACGTTGTGACGTTGCGTTACGCTTCTTTCACTCCATATTTACCTAAGTCAACTTTTGAGGTTTTTGAGAAATTTAGCGCTCTGGACATGTTGCTCAAAGCAAAACGAGGCAGATGTGTTTTAGCATGACATAAAAACGAGTCAAAACTCTACATTTGTTTTTTTCTGAGAGGAAAAAGAATATAAATGGCAAGATCATAATAATATAAATCATTAAAAATCATTAAAAAAAACAACAACCAAAACAAGAAAAAAACAACAACAGTGAGAGCAAATGCGATTGAAGTGGTAAGACCTCATGCTCATACATAACCATACATTTCTTGCTGGTCAGCAGCCGGTAGCGCAGAGTCGGTATTTGACTGGTAATAGTACTAATAATAGTACTAACAATATCTACAATGGCAAAAAAATTAGCACTGGCGATCTTACCTTGTCTGAAGTTCGAAGATCAACAATACTGGCGTCGTAATCGCCACTGAGAAACTGGTCGCTAACGTCCGGTGAGCAAATCTCCTCAGCGAGAGAATCTGCGGTGTCCATGATGTTACTGTCGTAGAAGTTATCTCCTGGGCCCATGGTTGGTTTGCCAGACATATCAGGCAAGTCCACAGCTTTGTTGGTCGGATCAAACCATTCTGTGCTCTGGAATCCTTGACTGGGTTGAGGTGCCATGCTGGTCGGCTCTTGCTCGACAATGTCCTGGAGGCCTGGGTAGGAAATGGGTGCACTGGACATTCCAGAATGGGACAGCTGAGTCATGTGGTTTGAGCTGTTCTGTTGGAAAAGCCCGGATGAAGAGATACCTGGGAAGCTCTGCATCCGCTGAAGATCCCTCGGCTGCTGTGGTGGCCCGGATGTGCAGGAGGAATCAAATGTGAAGGGCTGGAACTGCTGGTTTGAAGTGAACGAGGGTAAATTTTGAATGTCTTCGGGCTGCCTCTGCTGAAAACAATTGGATGGAACACTCTTCTGGGCTTCTGTAGATGACGTGTAAGATGTAAGCAGCTGTGCAGTGGCCTCATACTCCTCAGGACCAAATGTTTTCGCAATAGTTGTCATGATCTCCTGCTTCATGCCTTTGATTCTCTCTCCTCCTACCTGATCCAGTAGAACCTTGATGACGTCAGGGCTGTAAGAACTTCTCCTGTACATTTTCTTTCGCGACTGCAGAATCTTCTCCTCCCTGTTGCTGACTTCTGAGTGCGAAGATTTACTAAAGCCATATTCTTTACAAGAGGGGCCAAGTTTTGGTGCATTTATTTCCATGCACATTTCAGCGCTTGGTGGGCAAGTTTTTGGTCCTGCAGCTTTAAGAACCAGGTCGCTCATCTTGTTATCAAAGCCTGCCACTTGAGGCATCTCACCCAGTGGGGCTGAACCGCCGAAATTGTTAAGTCCTTCGGAGGCGGGCTGAGAGAAAGGATTATCACAAAACACCATTTCTTTCTCACAAAGGGAAGGACATTCTAGAACGTCAGGATCAGGCTCAATTTTGACCTGAGCCGATGGGAGACTCCCTGAAACAGGAGTAGATGCCTCAGATGTTGGATAGAACATTTCACTTTGGAAACTGTTATCCCTTCTTGGCATGTTGGCTCTTTTCGGATCGCAAGAACTCATGGCGCATAGCTCTTCTGGGGCATTCTGAGAGGCGTACGGGCCGTTGTACATGACAGATGATGAGGTTGATGGAACCAGCTTAGCGAAACTTATCTCTTCGTTGACGCTTGTGGACTTTTTGAGCGGCAGATTCCCATTGCTAGTCATAGCAGCAGATCCGGTGTTCCAAGCGTTCTGCTGCCTCTGGAACTGACCGCTGCCTTTTTCCAGTCCAGCCTCGGAGGCTTCAAAGCCAGACTGCAAGGCATAACGGACGGGCACAGATACTTTCTCCTCCGAGGTACCCCACTCGGACCCTGAGAAAGGATTGTGAACTTGTGAGGTAGGAATACCCATCTTCGGTGCAGACGGCACGGAGCTGATGTCTGGTACAGCTGGTCCCTGGCTGGTGAGATCAGCGTTGAGCATGGTGGGGACTTGCTGACTTGGGGCACTGGTGGAGTTTGACCAGTTGTCATGACCGGTGTCGCCGTTGGTAGGAGGGCCATCCCGCTTAGAGTCGGCACTATCTGTTGGGTTGTTCTGAATGCGGGCTTCCAGTAGAGCACGCTCCTTCTCTACTTTCGGGATGCGCCCCATCTTAACAGCTGAAAAGTGATAAAAACCTATAAAGCATCCTTCATGAAATCTTTAATTCAACCGATATTCCATGAGTAGATTATACCAATGAATAATTTATAGGCAACAGATGACCTGGAGGTGTTATCATCCAGTTTGCAAGGTTGTATTTACAGTCCTTATGCTCTTTTCGAAGTTGGTTTAAATTACGGAAGAAATCTGATACGAAGAATTATCTCGAAGCAAAAGTCCTATCCCTCTTCGGTTGAAGTTGATATAGTGATGGTCTTCCTGTAGTTTCAATAGAGTTTCTATTGTGTTGGAAAGGGATGAACAAGGGACACGGAGTCTGCACTGCCCTAGTGGCACAAAACAAAAGTCGTGCTCGTTATAACGCCATGTTTTTTTTATGGCAAGGGAGTAAACAGTCGCTTTTCATTAGTTTCTGTTGTGTTGGACAGGAATGAAAGTGAGGGAGGGAAATAATAATAAGCTAAATGTCAATACTCTGCCGTCATTTTTAAGAACACAGTATATGCAGTTTTGAGAATTTTACAGGAGAGCTTCATATACTGTATTTTTATTAGTAAGGGGTGCACAATCTCAAAAACCGTATATACAAATTTAGACACAGCTTTGTCATTTTTTGTGATAAAGGTACGAAACTCAGATAGAAAAATGCGCCACGCCTTAGTCCTTTGCGTGGGTATAAAAAGTCAGTTTCGCCCAAAACTTATACTGTATTTTTAAAAATGACGGCAGTACTGCTCTATTCGCACAAAACGCAAGCCATGATCGATAAAACATCATCTTTATTGGGGCAAGGTAGACAAAAAAAAAAGGAGACCAAGATTCGCCCTGAACAGAGCTGTCACCATAAAATATGAGACGATAAACTACGTGTTGTTTTTTAATTTAGAAGGTCGACTGCGCTGTCGCGTTAAAATTAATGCGCTATAAATCCTCCTTCCCCCTTTTTTTCACCTCCTCTTACCCCCACCCCCAAACCCGTTAACCGACAGCTCCTTCTTTTTCTAAAACAAATGACGTTCTATTACTTCTATATATTATTATAATGAACATAATATAGTGAACGTACGAAATGTCAATTAACAGGCCAATGCATTCTTAGAGTAAAACTTCCAAAACAACACCTTTCCGACCAAGTTACCGACTGTGTGTTATCTGAAGTTTTATGTTATCCAAAATGCTTTATAATATTAAGGAATTAAAAAACTGGAGTTAACGGGGTCAAATCCCTCCCGATGGAAAACAAAAAAAAAAAGGACACTTGGGAGTCACGACCCAAGTGTGGCCCAGCCCCTTAAGAGTGTCAGAAAGTCAAAGGGCCGAAACATTTGTTAGACGGGGGTAACTTTCTCTAAAGATCGTCTGTTGCCTCGCTCTCCGAGTAAGAGAGTTTCCTTTCTAGTTTTACATTAACCAGAGTGCTTTATCTATATTAATAAAACGCTTCAGCCAAATTTGTGTCACAGATTTCTTGAGAACTACGTAACGTAAAAACGTGCGGTTTTCACCTAAATTCGTAGAAAAATACACGAAATGTAACTATACACATCAGTCCTTTTTATTTTATTTACCCTTTTATAAAAAAAAGAATGTGTATAGCAACGAAATATAATCTCCGACAGATCTTTTCAATCCGCCCGATACGCCAATCGTCCAACTTTTTAACGGAGTCTAATGCATTCGTCTATGATGCCTTTCGGTGCGCTAGGTATTCTTTCGCCGCTGGTGCGTTGCCTGCCTGCCCATTTGTAAAATGGGGTGTTAGTCTTGTATAATAAAAAGAGACACAACTGAAAGTTTTGGGTGTGGGTTTGCTAAACAGGTGATGTACTACTCAATGTTCGTGTTAACACAGTCCCACCATGCTTCCATGTGGCGGAAATAGTTGTCATGATCTTTTCACAGTTTCTTTAGAATCTCCAAACTTTATTTCTATATTATACAAGACTAAAACCCCATGGAAGAATACCTTGCGCACCGAAAGGCATCACAGACGAATGCGTTAGACTCCGTGAAAAAGTTGGACGATTGGCGAATCGGGCGGATTGAAAAGATCTATCGGAGATTGTATTTCGTTGCTACACACTTTATTTTTTTTAAAAAAGGGTAAAGAAAATAAAGAGGACTGATGTGTATAGTTACTTTTTGTGTATTTTTCTACGAATTTAGGTGAAAACCGCATGTTTTTACGTTACGTAGTTCTCAAGAAATCTGTGACACAAATTTGGCTGAAGCGTTTTATTAATATAGATATGCAGGCAATCTAATATAATATTCTTCCAAGAAATCCCGCCGTGTGAAAGTTGTGCAGTGATCACAAGTTTTGCACTCCGTCGATGCAGGCAAGAGTAGTTCTTAAACAAAATTTGGATCTGCCCATCTGTTTTCAGTGTTCTAGATCTATTATTTTTCTCGACATCCGTGGCCGTGTGCATAATACATACAGTACGTTAGTTAACATACTGCGTTAACCACAGTGAAAACTACTAATGTTTTGTGAGTCTCCGGTGGTTACCTCAGTGCGTTAATTAACGTTAGGATTATGCATACGGTCACTTGGCCATTTCTGCTTATTCAAGAAAGTTTCCAAATGTGGAAGTGCCAAGGACAATTTTTCATATTTTTTTATTNNGGGGGGTGACGCGCACATTTTCTAGTTCTGTGGCAATCCTTTGAGGAGTTAAAAATTATTTTAAGCCAACGCTTTGAAGGCATAATCAAGGGAATTAATGCCATCCAAGACAGAAATAATAAACAAATCAATATCGAATACGATACATAAGCATGTTTCATAATGACCTTAATCCGCTTTTCCTTTTACCGCAGTGTTCAAACAATGCATCTTTACGGCTTAACATCAGATTGAAATTAATTCACAATGACAGTGCCCTGTTTCTGTGGGCAATGTGCCGTTGATTAGAGCAAGCTGACACCGCGATAATGGAGGTCAGGAGAGCTTTTCTTCTCTTTTCTCTTATTGATTTATCTTCTAGTTCTCTCCCTTTGTCTTATCTATGTCTCTGTCTCTCTGTGTCTCTCTCTCTCCCTCCCCCTCTCTCTCTCTCTCTCTCTCTCTCTCTCTCTCTCTCTTTCAAACTGAATTGGACTTTGAAGGGAGCGTCATGTATTTTGCGACATATTTTGTTCTCCTTGTCAGGAGTCTAGTAAACGCTACAGTGGCCTGTCCTANCTCTCTCTCTCTCTCTCTCTTTCAAACTGAATTGGACTTTGAAGGGAGCGTCATGTATTTTGCGACATATTTTGTTCTCCTTGTCAGGAGTCTAGTAAACGCTACAGTGGCCTGTCCTACTGCATTTATTGCTTCCCTGAGCAGTGTAGATTAAATTACAGCATCACTGTTTGGGACCAGAGATTATACAAAACTAGGCATGCAAAGTAGGTGAACCCTATCCTCTCAAAATAGCCTCAGGTTCCACGTGGGTCTTCACGACGTGAGATCCATACAATACGGGAGGACGTAGAAGGTTACTTGTCAAGGTGTCCTCAAACCCATTCATTCTTTAAAGTCAGGTCGTCATCTATACTACTGCTCAATGGGAATGTTGAACGAAAATTATGGGAGGGGCCAGAGCAGTTTTGAATTCCTAGTGTTATATAGTGAAATTATTTTAGGCGTGTTTTACCTTATCCTAAAGCCGAGTTTATGGAGTTCTCCAGCAATAAATGTACCTATTTTGGTCTGTAAGCTCCATCAATGCATAAAGATAGTAACAGATTATACATTATTTTGCTATATCTGATGGGTTTCCCCGATACCAGTCGATACCAAAAAAATATAAAAAATATATATTTCTGAGTTATGTCGGATGACATTGGGAAACCGTCAACTTTGCCTTGGACCCCAGGTGGTGGGGGTTGAGGATTTTAAGCCTAGGATACGCGTGTCAGAAAGTGGAGCAAAAACAAAAGTCTCTTGCTCCGAAGATCCTCTGTTGCCTCACGTTCCGAGTAAGAGATTTCAGATTTTCCTAGTTATCCAACCAAAATATGTTGGGAATTATAATTTACAACAGAGAAAAAAATATCGAGGATGGGGAAGGGAGGGTGGTAATATTTTTTTGAAGTATAATCTTCAGACTTTAGGGCCTATCACTAAAAACGTTTTGTTGCCTGTTCCAAAGTTGCCCTCTTAAATGAAGTTACATCGCAGGTGGTGAAGATGCGACATCAGAATATTTTATTTACTGAAAACAGTCGGGATAATCGCACCATCTTTTAATCTCAACTCTTCCAAGGTCTTACGGCGTTAAATTATATATTAATGATATTATATTACTTACTTACTTACTTACTTACTTACTTACTTA
>JAWQUT010000220.1:343297-358113 GCA_033807755.1 Ellobium chinense
CCACCTCCCACGCAGAAACTGAGTTCCCCGATGAAGTGATGATTCCCATGACGTAAGTTATCCCGAGCACGTGAGAACAGGCAGCTTCGTCGTATACTGTTACACTTACAGCAGCAAAATATCTCTGCTCTGGCCAGGCGACTCCCTCTCATTCATCGATTCAGGGCCGTAGTCAATGCCCAGAAGATGTCGCATGAGGCCAGGGACCCCCTCCAAGTGGCGGATAGTAAGAGCTAAGAACTGTGGTCGTAGGCATAATCCTTACGTTAGTTAACGCACTGCTGTAACCACGGGAAACTCCCAAAACATTAGTAAGTAGTGTTCACTGCGGTTAACGCAAAACGATGACTAACGTATGGTTTATGCATACGGCCACAGCACAGGTCTAAAAAAATTCGAGATAGAGTGAGCCGTTGGGAAGTGGGTCAAGGTCATGGTGAATACTAGAACAACAGATGCAAGGTAGGCAAAATTTAGGCAGTGTTTTACGTTAAGGTTTAAATTACCGTGTGAAGTTAGTCAGTGTCTCTAAGATGTAGTGGTAATACGTTCAGACCTGCAAGCAGAGAACACCTCGATTCGATCCACGGTAGGGATTTCCTAATGTTAGTTTTAACGGCCCTTCTTTTCAAGAAACACACTTTCCCGATATCAGTTCAAGTTCACGTTCCTACCCCCAAATGATAACGAACAGAGTAAGTCTCACACCTAGCCACATTAGGAAAGCCCTAGGTCGACACCCATTGATCGACCTCCTCTTTTCCTCTTCTCTGTTGTAACATGACTTAAAATACTGTTAGTTACTGACAAAAGCGGGGCACGGCGGGTTAAGGGGGAAGGAAGAAGGGGGAGGGGAAGTGTGTGTGCGCGCGCACACACACACACACACACACACACACACACGCGCGCGCACGCACACACACACGCGCGCACGCACACACACGCGCGCGCGCGCGCGCACACACACACACACACACACACACACACACACACACACACTATCTTATTCAGAAGGTTGTGAAAAGGCGGGACGCGGAGAAACAAACTCAAAGAAAATAAAAAAAAACTTTGTTGACTTACCGTGCCGAACAACTGGCTGTTTTCCTCACTGACAGACATCTATCACAACATTTAACGGCCATGTTTATAGATAAAGTATTCACTGACAGACAGCTATAAAAATATTTAATCACCATAATTACAGAATGTAACTTTTCATTTGGTGGGGTCAATGTTCTGGTGCCAAGCGCCACCAGGAATTCGATGCCCATTTTATTCCTACGTGAATAATGGAATACCACATCGTGATTTCAACACATCTGCGATTTCTAATTGTATAATTTCAATTTCAAGCACAAGAAACAGCGTAATGTATAATCCGATGCTTTTTGTACAAGATCGCCCACTCCACTGATCACTGATGTAATCTCGCAGACTAACCTACTTTAAGCTAGCAGTGGACAATATCTAGGTTTTGTTGTAATCGCGACTACCAATTACTCTAGACACTAGTAACTGAGTACCAGTGTTCGCTCGCGGCGATTATTTGAGGCCACTAAACAAATGTATGCAATCTTACTTTTGATATTGTCAGGTGTTTGGGGAGTTGGAAGAGAAGGGAGGGAGGAGGAGGAAATATGCTAAACACTCTTTTCCTTCTGTCTTTTCACTTTCCTGGTAATTTGTTTAGCAAAACTTTGATAAACTTTAGATCCAGGTACAATTGGAGAGCGTTTTTCCAAAACTTGGTATTTGGTCTCTGAATATTTTTGAAATAAAGGGAAATAACATTAAGGTAATTGCTCTCTACACATATATTTTTCTTTACTGCTAAAAGATGTAAAATTTGAAGGAGTGCAGATTTTGAGCTCAGTTAGGTATTGAATAAATTTACACAGAAATGCATGTTCGAACACACCACTAACTCATTTTTCAACGAAAGTGCATTTAGTAAGTTTTGGAAAAACGCTCTTCAATTGTGAAGTAACCAGAGGAACATTGCAGTTAAAATGATGTTAAGATCATGCAACAGCATGATCAAACACTTGTAAACGAAAGTCGGGTCTCAGCAAAATGACACAGCATTTCAATATAATTATCATTGTGGGCACACATTTAGACTGCATGACTGCATAATAGTCTAGAAAGGAAGGAAAAGGTAATCTACATTTTTTTTTTTTTTGGTGAAAATAAGATGTTTCGAATTGTTTTCTTTGCAGTCAGTCAGTTATCAGGCAGATAACCAATTATTTCACAGATGACCGGTTTGTCAAGGCCTTTTCCGCAGTAGTCAAAGTAATCGGTTCCTTTCACTCGATTACATCCAACATTGCTCTACATTATGAATACTGTATGATCTACACGGAAATAATGGATCGAAGACTGGCCTGGTCATTCCTCCTTCCTTCGCTCTCACTTGTCTCAGGTGAACGACCTTCCACGCAGTGACCTCGGCTGGACAACACTGACCTGATTTTATCCCACACCTGCGATCGCTCGCGCTCCGCCTCTCTTCCAGCCAATGTGTGTGTAGTGTGCAGTGAGAATTTTGAGATACCTTCATGCGGCTCGCAACACGTTTATCGTGAGTGTGTCAGCCAGTTCGATTTGTTTTGTAATTTGCGTGAATGCGCCAGGACGTCTATAAACTAGGATTAGGGAACGAACCATGAAGGGCTATATGTAGATTTCTCGCCCAAAAGTGGCGAGCTGGATGGGGACAAACAATGGGACGTAACTTCTTTTCCTCCACTGCTATTTTCATCTTCACTTTTTAGCGACTTCTACATTTCTACTCTTGTGTAGACGTCGTTAGTTATGCTGCTATGTTGTACCCATTTCACAACCTTAAATCATGGTTGAAATTCGAAAAATGTTATGCTGATGGCATATTCTGGTCCTAGGGTAGCTCAGCTCAAAAAGCCATTATAATATCTAATAAATGAGTGGACATAAAATCATGAAGGAATATAAATATGAGAGCCCGTGGTAGAAAGATATATTCGCTCTTATGATCTCTGTTTGGCCCACTGTTAGATACGTGAACAGACTAGACTGAATATATTATTAGCAACAAAGATTACCATCAGATATTAAGCACACGGGCCGTGTAGATATGAATCAATAATTTTATTGAAGGAACATTAATTTCATCATGCAAATGTATACTTTGATCTTACATTCTAATATAAGTCTCGGAAAACGGACACGACACTAAACGTGCTGTTGCCAACTTAAGCAAAATAAAAAACACAAGGTATGAAGGTAGGAAAAAATGTGTTTACAAGCTGCGAAATAGGAAGTATCGTGTCTTGGGATTTGTGATGCGTGGCTGAATATGTCTTTGCAAACGGATTTCGTTTCAAAATATCCTAAAACTCTCTCTCTCGGTTCAATGAAAGTAGAGGCGGATTTGTCCCATTCGGGCACTACAGCGCAAAAACTCATGACGTCATTCGGCTCGTACATACTCGAGCCCTATTCACTTGATCTAGTTGGGCTACATTGTGTATCCATTTGATCAATGCTGTTCACGACACGATGTGCGAGTAGATTGCTGTGAACCTGCCAACCATATTGACTCTGTCAGCGGACGCAGCGTCTATTGAGCTAGAAGAGCACTGGAGGAATAGATGTCAAAGTGTTTGAACGAAAAGATCAGCAACATCTTTATCTTTTAACTCCATTCCTCCCTCCCTGTGAACTCAACTAAGACAAGCAAATTAATTTTTTTTGTTTTGTTTAATCAAATTCAGAACAATACGAACATTCTCAGTAAACATTTAGTATTTAGAAACATAAAGCGTTCTAAATAGAAAAACACAAGCCATCACGCATCTCGGCAATAGCGAAATTGATATCATATCAAATTTCGTGCGTGTGCTGTTTTAAAATGGAATTCACAGACGGTATATGAGCGTATTCATCATTTTAAGTTTTTTAGTAAAACATCAATATTTATACTTAAACGGAAAGCCGAGCTTAACTTTAATGTTATGTAATGACGGGTGGCCGCCTTCTTTCCACAAGCAAGCAAGGGAAGATTCTTTTTCTATCCACTCGTCCTTGAGGATTTTTTTTTTTTGCAAGTTGATGATTTTGTTGTTGTTGTTGTTGTTGTTGTTGTTGTTGTTGTTGTTGTTGTTGTTGGTCCAGCACGGACGCGACTGCTGGGTTTTGATTGCTCTTCCACTGGAACAATCGCAAACATTTTATTTCATTACAAGTATGTCCTCCTTCTGATATTAATAATAAAGAGAATTTTTATAGCGCCTCATCCCCGAAAAGCTCGAGGCGCTTTACATCGCTTACATTTCTTTCAAACACCAGCCATATTACAAGCATAAACATACACACTCACACGTAACTTATTGCATAATACAGACGTACATTTCAAAATTATTCTTGATACAGCAAGCATTCCAAGTACGGACTGCAGTAACTACTTTGACAAGTACTTCACAAATAGATGTGTTTTTAACTGGCATGATTCAAAACTGGAAGAATTTCTAATCATAATGATCAAGGACGAAATCGATCTGTTTTCTCATAAATTTATTACACACAAGAATGCATGAATAAATTCGCTAGATTTTGGGAATGTACATTTTGAAGCCCCGAGTTCGGACACATGAAAAAAAGAAAGAAAAAAAAACTTGGCCGATTCTATATTTCTCTTTTGTATTAACAGTGCTTTAAGTTTTGGTTAAACATGATATGTTTTTCTTCCTTGTTCTTAATGTTGTACGCCATACTTATGTCCTTGACCTGTACTTGTCTCGTTCTGACTGCTATATGTGAGCAGCGGGGAAGTATGTCTGGGTCATGGAACACTAACCTTACCAGGGGACAATGTTCAGGCAGCAAGTATTTTAAGTTTAAATTGATGTGAAGTTGACGTCCCTAAGGCTTAGGGGGGAGGGGGGCGTTCAGACTTGCAAGCTGAGAGACGCAGTATTTGATCCTCGGTAGCGACATCAACTTTCTAGTTTTGTTTTTTTTATAATTTGCCCTTCTTCTAAAAACTGATCATTCACAGTAATCTGGTAAAATCCCTAGTGACACACTTCCTAATATAATCTGCAAAAACTAAAATTTTTTTTTAAAAAAATCAGAACTACAGGGACGCTAATTTCATGGCAATTTAAACTTCAAATACTTGCTATCTAATAACCATTACCGACCTTGCCGTCGCACTCATGCAAAAAAAAAAAAACCGAAAAGAAAAGATCTAAGCATTTTTACTTTGCTTAACGTATGTTTCAAACAAGCACAAGAAAGCATACACAAAGCCGTAGTGTTAGACAAAAATGTAAATGTCTGAGTATACGGGAATGAGCCTAAAACGTTCCGCTAACATTGCGGCTAAATAGAGTCACAAATGGGTTTTCTAGTCCAGGGACCCAACAACAAGTGTCAAATATTCGTCCATATTCACCTTCAGTCAGTTCACAGCTTGCGCATTAACGGTGGGATCTCTCACCATCATAAGAATTACACTACAGTGTAGTACATTGGTGCTGAATGCACCCTTAGTAGCTTTCACCTCACAGAATTAATGTAATTCTTACAATGGTAAGAGATCTCATCATTAATACGAAAGTTCTCAAATATTTTGACCATGATGATCTATTTGGTAGCAAACTTTTGTGTCACTTTGGTTTGTAAAAACGCCCTCACGCAAAAATGAGTGCTCTACGCATTTTCAAAAAAGCTATTGCGTTCGCTCACGCACACTGAGCATGCTCAGTGCGTCGGCACCCTAACTTTGACGTGCAACCCCTCATCCCTCACGGCTGTTTCTTCAAATAACAACATAAACCTAAACCTGGATTATATCAGATCCGGTGCTCCTGTCCTAAGGAGCTATAACAAGTATACATGGCTGTATTATGAGGATAACGTAAAGCTGAAAGACAAAAAAGAATACAATGAACCAAAAAAAAAAAAAGTCTGTTGTTCTGCGTGATCGCTGTATTTCTGAAAATAGTTATATATTCTGAGCTAAATTTTATCCTGCACTGCACGGGGCAATTAAAATGATGAACCGCCACTGGATGATAGCCTCTATCTAGTCAACAATATTTACACGTGACCCTAACATACTTTCCATCTGCTCACACACGTTTGACCTCAGCAGCTGCGGGTACCAGAATTATTTATTTTGAGTTTGGCCTTTTGTGGTGTTATTGATGGCCTCGTCTAATCGGCTCAAATATTTACATAAACGGCAACACATTGGAAGGATGACGAGGAATTCTTACACTAATATTATTGTCGGTCGGATGTAAAACAAAAGAGCTCTAAAGAATTTTCCGACTTAACCAGGGCCGCAGAATTGGCCAGCCGACTTAACCAGGGCCTCAGAGTGGGCGAGCCATAGGCCATAGGAGAGTAGGATCTGTGAGATAAGCAGATATGTCTGTTGACCTAAGCATAAGTTTTCGCGGGTCTTCCAGAAAGTGTACTTCCAAGATGGGGTCTTTGAATGAAGATAAGGGAGGTTTCCTCTCTACAATAGCATTTTTTTTTTAAAATATGAGTTATTAACGAAGAAACCGCCAAGGTGCGGAAACACAACCTTGATCACGCGCAGACATTGGCCAACTGACTGTACCTCATTGAAACTGTGACTAAGAAAAATACGAGAGAACTCTTTTCTCAAACAGCCTCATAAAAACACGGGAAGAAAAGAATGTCTAGAATCGAGACCTTGGTTCGCGCATATTCTCAGCACAAGAGTTCAGTGCCCTATATCTATTGATCCTCAAAATAAAATCGCAGACAAAATCACTAAATTGCGCAATACTGGCCACCAAGAAAATGCCTCGTGCAATATCTGTCATACTCTAGTTGACTCTTCTGACAGCTGTTACTGTAGGCTTGTGGTCCACCGACGTCATAAGCGTATTATCTATTGTCCAACAAAGGCGATGGAGGGAAGAAAAGCGATGGAAAACAGATCGATTGAGCATCGAGGGATGATGGTGGGGAAGGGGGGCCGAGTGTGAGGGGGAAGGAAAAGATGGGGTGAGAACCCGGGGTCGATATTACCTTGTCACCACCCAATCTCCGCAAAACTATCCCTTGAGGAGCTCATCCTCGCATGTATATATTCTCTTCTCTCTTTATCCCGTTTTGCTCATCCTTTCTTTGGGAGGGGGGGGCATCACCTTCAGATCCCCTCCCCCCCCCTCCAAACACACACACCATCACCACCACCACCACACTACAATCTCCAGCATTGCTGGGCCAACGATCAGAATAGTAATGCCCTCTGATATTTACCTCCACATACTCAAGGAGGAGGTAAAGATTAGAGGGCATTATCTATTTTCATGAAATACTACACAAACATAGAAAACTTGCGCATTAACGATGGGATCTCTGTTATCACGTCACCGCTTCGGTGCTGAATGCACGTTCTGTAACATTCAGTATGCAGAGTTAATGTACTGTAAGTCTTCAATATGGTAAAAAATCCCATCGAACATCACCATGTTGCTATGTCACGTTGACGCTGATCGGCGGTCGATGTGAGGATAACAAGGGCGGAAAACTGCCTACACGGAATGGTGACAAATGGACAAAATTTTGTAATTTCCAGGTCCCGACGGCGTCGCCGTAGGGACCGTTCTTGTATTGTGTGGGCGGTCCTAAGCAAATGAAGTATCGTGAAAAAAGAATGCACACTTATTAGCGGTTTGTATAGAAATGTGACGTCCTTGTCATCACCGGAAAAGAAAGTTCGGCAATTCGGCCGCAAGAGAAAGTTCGGCAATTTGGCCGTAACCATCTTCGGTTTCAAATATTTTAGTGCAACTGACTTGTGTCGTAGGAGGAAATTGCAAGAATCATCGGTGAAATGTATGCTAATAAATGAGGCAAAGATATAAGTATCGCAAACACCAGACGCATGTCAATACACTATTTTCTGTCTCTTCCACATATATCACAGCCATCTTGGCTTGCCCAGAACTGATACTTTTTTTTTTGATGAGGAAGGGGTGTGACTTGCCATTTCGCGACACTTGCACTGCAAACAAATGCAGCCCTGATCTCGGGGAATAATAATTAAATCATGAACTATATTTTATAGAGATATGAAGCAATGAACTGAAAAACTGCTACGAGATCGTGAGGATATTGAACTGTTGAGGTTCTAGTGTTGAAGAAAAAAAAATTCTGAAATTTTATAAGGCTGCTGCGGATATTCACGGCCTAAGATGTAATTCGTTAAATCTAGCTTGTGCCTATATCCACCACTGCCCGGCTCACAGGAAGTTAGAGATACGCAAGGGAATTAATCACTTTTCATATGATCGATAACTCTTGGATGAAATCGTTCCTTCCACATCCCCCCTCCATTTTCTTTGTCTTCCTGAAGTGGACCTGAAGAATTTATGATTATCCACATCCCTGCTTGCTTGCCAAATCATTCTGAATGCACTTTATTTTTATCAGTGTCTTTGACATCTGATCTCGCCCCAAGCATGTTTACATCAATATCACTCCATCATTCTCTATCATACAAGGGCGTACATTAGATGTTGATACACCTGCAGTTATATGGATGGTGTTGCGGCAATCAGCAGTCAAGCCAATGACACACAGCGGAAATGTGCAATTAATATCACGCTATCTAAACCTGTCTGCGACATGTGTGTAGTCTATATATATATACATACTGACCTATTGACTGTACCTCACTAAAAATGAGGAAAATGCAGGAGCACTTTTCTCAAACAGCTTCATAAAAACAGACGGGAGCAAAATAAAGTGATCTGGCCTGCTGGAGTGGCAATAATGTGAGGTAATGGTGGAGGTCAAGGGCATGGAAACGAATTTTACAAATCTCTATATTATAAACGACACCAGTAATGATATATACAACCATATGAAAAAAAGTAAGAGAAAACAAATGAAATCGTATCTAAAGGATCCTTATGATTTTAATTTGTGTCAACTTAAATTTAAAGCAAGAGCTGGGGTTTTATGGCTAAATGCAGATTTTAAGAGAATGAATATGAGAGAAAGCGACGAGTGTCAGATGTGTGACAGTCGAGTGAAAAAAGATGTTGTACATATGTTGTTTGAATGTAATAGATACACAGATGAAAGAGATGACTTTTTTTTAAAAAACTGTCAGCGATATGCCAGGAGTTTTATTGTCAAAATGTTTTTAACGATTTCATGCATATGAATGTTATGGAGAAGATGGTTTTTACATTAGATAGTGATCCTCTAATGGGCACATTTTGGAAACGTGTGGATGGTATCGTAAAGAAATTCTTAAAACAATGTTGTAATATCAGATTCTTTTAATGTTCGCAAAGTGTGTTGTTATTATGTAATGTATTATAATGTAATGTAAATTTTCTAACTGGACGTGACGTTGGGGAGCCCAGCGTCACCCCCGATGTAAAGGGGTAGTTTTCTAAATAAATGGTATTATTATATTATTATTATTATTAGCCTTGTAGGCTTGATCTGTCACCTTTAATCGTCTCTCTGTACTGTTATATATAATAACCTCTTGCATGACCTGGCATTCGTGATGAATACAGTATTTCCCTATTTCCCTCCACAAGTCGGTGAAGCGACAGAGCACAGACACTGCTTTATGGATTTATGGCGGATCTTATCTCTGTCAGGAGGTGGGTATGTTTCCGCCTACACTTTATTTGATTGGGTAGGTAGATGAGAATTTGGTTGGTTAGTTGGTTGGTTGGTTGGTTGGTTGGTTGGTTGGTTGCTAGGCGAGGTCGTTGGTTGGTTGGTTGGTTAGTTGGAAGGGTCGTTGGTTAGTCTGTGGGTGGGTAGATGAGAGGTTGGCTTCCTGGGTGGGTAGGTGGGTTGGTGGATTGGTTGGTTGGTTAGGCAATACAGATGTATTGGTTTGCTCTTGTTTTTTTTGTTTTTTCTTCGTAAATGAAACAATTGGTGAAAATGTTGGACTGAAATTGAACCCATTCAGTTTTAATGTGACTGGAGATATAAAGGCAAATCTTAGAGTCTACATTTTTTTTTCAAACACAGCGACATTCAAAATCTGTGAACCATAACAAGTAACGTTTGAGCCGGTGAACTAACGTGAAATGCCACGTTAGCCAGCTAGTGGAGAGAGTAGTAAACTAGACTGACGTGTTTGGGAGTGGTTGTGTGCACCGTGTCACTGACATTTCCGCAAAAGCTTAAAAGAAAAAAGCTTTCTACGTGGAGAAATTATGCTAATCGAGGCCTCCACATGGCTAAAACAGGCCAGTGCCGCCTACTATACTATATTAAACTTCGCAGCCACAACGCTAGTTTACCAATAGGTCTACTTATATTGTAAGTATTACTCGAGTCGTTCATGCTTTCAAGCCGCACTCCGAGGAAATGACACCATACGGGATTGTTTGTCCTGGATGAACGATTCGGAAAGCTGAATTAAACTGGCTTGACCTATCTTTCCTATATAGCTGTTTTTACTTTCGATGGTACGTTATCCCTTCTCAGGACCTATGCTATTCTAATTTTTAAAGTTTTCCTTGGCTTGCACTCTTATGAGTGCCTGTATAGTCCAATAGGGGTATTTGTATTTTGTTCGGGTTGCCAGCAGGATAGAACTGTAAAAGAGCTTATCTAGACTTACCCGCCAGAATTGTTAATTTGCCTCAAAAAGATCTACAGTTTTATACTCATCGCCCAACAAAAGAATTATGCAAACCCAAACTGCAATAGTGCAATTAATATGACTATATTATATTTGAGACAATATCTGCACATTTGTTATTCACAAAGAAGTACTCAATTTTATCAGAAACAATTTTTGGCCAGGATGAGTGCTTTTGTCGCAAGGTTTCGTATTTCACTTCCAATGTAGCCACGGGCAGATTTCGGATTTGCAAGACCCTGGGCACTATGGGGCCCCTTTCATTACAGTTAAAAGCAATCTTCAGATAACAATTCAACATTGAAAGACAAAAAAATTCCATCTCCTTCTCATCCTTCTCTTTCCACCACTCATTTTCTCTCCTTAAGTTTTTTTCTCTCCCTCTGGCGCTATCTTCATTTACGTGAAATGCCACCTGTAAGCGCGTGGATCTGGGCATGTGCCCATCTTGCCAATGCCTAAAATCCGCCACTGTGTGTAGTCTACATTGGTACTTAGTACTCAGTGCTCAGTGCCAGTCATTTGGTCTGCTATTAGTCAGGGTTCATGCTTCAAGTGGAAAATCAGAGTATTCCAGGAGGCATTCCATGGAACATGTATTTCAGTGTATTTTCTATAGTACATATAATATTGTGCACATTGTGACCGAGCTGGATTTTCGTGACAATACAGGCCATATGATCCACAGAAGCTTGTAGATATTTTAACAGCAGTAAACTTCCAGGAAAATCCAAGGACAAAATATAAATTCGCGAAGATTTCCTCGAAATATTTGTCTCCAAAAAAACTTCCAGGAGAATAAAAGGAGCTCCTGAAACTCCAAAAGAATGCATGAGTCCTGGATTGTTACAAAAATGGCCGTTGTTCTAACTGTCCTGGGCAGGCCCCACCCCTACTCTCCTTCAGTCATTCATTGTGGCAATATTCTGTCATGAAGTTATGACCCTTCGCCGTGAAACTTTGATTCACATGGAGTATAGAAGACAGCCAAGACCACTTAATCAGCCAACATGTAATACCCGTCATCAATTTTTACACTCAGCCTATCTTGGGACATCCGCTATAGCTTGATACCGGTATCAGATTACCGGGAGGGTAATGATTGAGGGGGGTAATCTGATCACGGTACACCGGAGCTGTTTTTGTTCCTGCTCTCGCCCAACCGAAAGTCACGACTATGAAGTTGTTTTCCCCGTTTGTGAGAAGAATCGAACTGGAAGAAGAGTGGGGACCCATACACCGAAGGCTTAGGCTACATGATGGACCCCAGAAGCCCTGAAATTAGTGAAATGTAGTTCATCACCGGAGGAATTCAAATTACAGACATTCTGATAGTCGTCCGTGTGATCCGATGCCACAGAACTGTTTAGTCAGCTGCCACGAATTTCAGTGGGGTCTATGGCACAGTGGTAAGAACAATATGTTTAATACCCGAGGATCGAGGTTCGATTCCGACTATAGGAATTTGTTCTTTTTCCCCATTATTTGCTTTTTTTTTTTTTTTGTGATTGTTTCCTGTGTTAAGCAAGAAGTTCCCTTCAATTATGAAAAAAAAAAAGTTATGGATTCATGCTTGTGATGTGCTCATGTCGTGCACAAAATCAATAGTTGTATTTATTATTATTATTTCTATTATTGCTAACACAGTGGGGGCACAGAGACGTCAGCGCACAATACTTACAATATTTACATCCTTATTCATGGGGGCTCTTATTGTTCTGGTTTCTTTATATGCAAAAACCGATTCTATTATGGAGCCACAATTACTATGTTGGCTCTCTACCTGGGGCATTTCGCAGACAATACGTTGGCTCCCTACCAGAGGGATCCCACATCCAATTATTATGTTGGCTCACTACTATAGGCCTCCCACATCCAATTCCAATGTATTGGCTCCCTACCACATCCAATATGTTGGCTCTCTACCACAGGCCTCCCACATCCAATGTATTGGTCTACCAGAGGCCTCCCACATCCAATTATTATGTTCGCTTCCTACCAGAGGCCTCCCACATCCAATATGTTGGCTCCCTACCAGAGACCTCCCACATCCATAGTTAGCTCCCTACCAGTGGTCTCCCACATCCAATGTGTTGGCTCCCTACCAAAGACCTCCCACATCCAATGTGTTGACTACCTACCAGAGGCCTCCCACATCCATAGTTAGCTCCCTACCATAGACCTCCCACATCCATAGTTGGCTCCCTACCATAGACCTCCCACATCCAATGTGTTGGCTTCCTATCAGAGGCCTCCCACATCCATAGTTAGCTCCCTACCATAGACCTCCCAGATCCAATGTGTTGGCTCCCTACCAGAGGCCTCCCACATCCATAGTTAGCTCCCTACCATAGACCTCCCAGATCCAATGTGTTGGCTCCCTACCATAGACCTCCCATATCCAATGTGTTGGCTCCCTACCAGAAGCCTCCCACATCCATTGTTAGCTCCCTACCATAGACCTCCCAGATCCAATATGTTGGCTCCCTACCATAGACCTCCCACATCCAATGTGTTGGCTCCCTATCAGAGGCCTCCCACATCCATAGTTAGCTCCCTACCATAGACCTCCCACATCCATAGTTAGCTCCCTACCATAGACCTCCCACATCCATAGTTAGCTCACTACCAGAGGCCTCCGACATCCAGTGTATTGGCTCCCTACTAGTGGTATGAAGTTGCCAATAGCACTAGCATAAAAATATGCAATTTAAATAGTCCCTATAAAACCAGAAAACTGGCCATGGGGAGAGGGGAAAGGGATTGGATTATAATTTCAAGAGTTTAGACCGGTGCAAATACATGTGTAGACTCAGAATAGGTGAAATGTAGCCATGAAGTATAAAATTTGTGGTTGTTGCTAGGTGGGATAATGTTACCCTGTTTACTGAGTGAAAAGGCCTAAATTACTTTACTGCCTAAGTTCTCAAAATCGAACTGGTTTAGGGGTATTTTTCTTTGTGTCAAAATTTGGAGGAAGAGATAAACAACATGTTTGGAAAGTATTTTGGCCTGGGACCCCTGGATAAGTTAATGAGAAGTGTGAAACCTAATACAGCCAACAGTGAAAAAAAAACTTTGGCATCTTCATACCTAGAGGCCTCCCACATTCAGTGTGTTGATTCCCTACCAGAACCCTCCCGCAGCCAATATGTTGGCCTCCTACGTCTCCCTGTCTCCACAAATAGAACAAAACTATTAATAGACCACAGATCCAAACAGACCGGAATTCCCAAACAAGACAGCCGTTTGCGTTACGATAAATAAATACGTAGTACGATAACAACTGGCAAAACGGAAACAGCTACGGTTACAACGTCATGAAACGGGGGTCACAAATTGTGTTAAGGGCGTAATGTCAGTCAACCAGGCCGCAGCCAGGGTCAAAGAAGATAGGATACCTGCTCAGGAGATTTGCTGTATACATTTGAAGGGGTCCGTAACAAAAACATGTTATTATTATTAGTCTGAGTCCCCTTCAACCAGGGTCGGATGAACCATGGGGAAACTTAACACTACTGTCTCAGAGCCCCATGCCCTTCAAGGACCGAAAGGAACCACATAAAGACAGTACTTATGAAGACGTAAGGTCTTTACTAATTTTTAGACATTTTCATGGTATCGATACCGATTGCTCCAGTATTTGCAATGACTGGATACTGATACGATCTTTTCTTTAAAATAAGGTTAACTCTACTACAAGCAGCCACTTATCTTTATCTATTATTCTAAAAGATTGATTGAACATGAACAAAGCACTGTGAATACTTGGCGCAATGAAGCCATGGTCGTGCTGAGGCACCGTAAAATCCTAACTCAAACGAACAAACTGAATACTGAGAGAAAAATCTACGATTCCACTTTGCTGAAGTAGACCTAAAAAGATACATCATAGCCCACCTACCAACCACACCTTTTTAAGGAATTTTCAAAACAAGCCAATTCCTTGTTCACACACTTCTGAAAGCAGAAAATAGGAAAGTAAGGTCACAAGATGTGAGCTAGTTTAGCTTACCGGGTCACTGATATGACTGTATTGTTCTTCTTTTATCTATACTACAAAAATGAAGTAATCGGTATCAAGACAACAAAAAACAATCAATATCGATACCATGAAAATGTCAAACAAAATAGTCGGGGCCACACGAGTTGAATTATA
>JAWQUT010000220.1:358128-369820 GCA_033807755.1 Ellobium chinense
TCCAAAATCCCAAGAACGTATGAAACTTAAATCGCTTTCTCAATCATAGAGGGGCTCCACGCTATTTCTTGGCCCAGGGCCCCGCATCCAGCAAAAAATCCGGCCCTGCCAAGTCGACTACGTGACGAAATTTGTTGACTGCAAACGCACAGACCTTGAAAAAGCAGTGCCTTTTGTGAACGCAATGTGGGTCTGGTGAATAATTGCAGTACAACATAAAATATTCCACCATTTCAAAATCGATTTATTTTTGCTATGCCTGGCAAAAGAACAAAACGTTCCAAAACTTGCAGATCCTGAGTAGAACGACAATTTTCAGTTTTACTTTTTCGACGTTCTTCACTAGCCTCGGTTTCCCATTTTCTCTTGCAGGTGGAAAGATGTTACTGTTAATTATGAACACAATCTGACATGTTTTCCTTTGAAAACATTCATTTCTTTCTAAAACCTTGTTAAAAATGGTTTTGGAACTGCACGCTCAATCCACCGACCAGCCCCCTCCCGCATCCCCACCCCCAAACGCAGGATGCAAGGATAAAGGGAGCAGGCAATAACACAAGAAACGAGACAACATTCATAAGATTTACAGTAAGGCTGTAGTGCCGCTGCCCTTGCGTATCTGTATTGCATCGCCAACCTAAATGTGGGACGTGGACTGGGTCAAAATATACTGTCGGGGGTGACAGTTGGTTAGGCTTAGACTAGTTTCAGGGCCGACAGCCTGCAGCTTGTTCAGGTCTAACACAAGTTATTCTCCTTCACTTCACATACAATATACTGATCAAAGCAGTCTCGAGTCTACACTTGAGATCTGAAACGTAATAGTCTAGATTTAGATCCTGGTGTGTTTCGCTGCAGCCACAAACCCATCAACCCTTCGTGTAGGCCTATCGAGCGAAGTTAAAATGTAGCAGCATTCTCTAAAGACACAAGTTGTAACGATCACCTCCGAAGGATTTCGAGGTAAGACGTTCATCAGTGCGTAAGTGTTCATTACAAAACTGCCAGCTGGTGTCACTTTGTAGTTTTACGGCCACAGCTCGCGGCCACATTTAGTCAAATATACGACGATCTTGGTTGTGCTTTATCTAGGCAACTACATGGCAGGAGTCTGAAAATGTCTATCTCCTGGGACAGGACCGCTCTTGCATTGATAGGCCTACAGTTTAGCTACAAGATCGGTCCTATTCCGTGATTATACCCTGAAAATCTGGGTCAGCTTTCTGACCTGCCTGATGTGCACTGCCGTCTCGCTGATTAGGCTGAGATAATGTTGTTTTTTTTTTGGGGCGTTTGGTTAAATGATAATAATAATTTTATTTAAAAAGTGCCATTTTTAGACTAGGCTAGTCAAGGTTTCGTGTACAGGTTCCGGTGGCCTTCGGTGGTGGCGAGGATGTCCAATGAACGTCTCTTTAAGGGAACAACCAAACGAATGAACGAACGAACGAATAAACGAACGATCGATCGACAGACAGACAGACAGACAGACAGACAGACAGACAGATAGATAGATAGATAGATAGATAGACTGACTGACTGACTGACTGACAGATAGATAGGCGAGCGGGCTGACGGATGGACAGACAGATAGACAGACAGAAAATAGATAGATAGATGGCTAGATAGCTAGATAGATAGATAGATAGATAGATAGATAGATAGATATATAGATAGATTTAAAACATATTGACATAACTGAATGGAGTATAATCTAAGTCTGTGCTTACCTTTTCTGTTGTTTTTTTTAACTGTCGATTTTTGTCCTTCAACTTTCAGTGACAACACCCACTATGTAACATGTAAAAAAGTCCAAGAGAAAACCACAAAACAGCCTAGATCTAGACTAGATCACAAATTGGATCCCGAGTCTTATGGATCACACAGTTGCAAAAATACCAAACCAAAAAAAAGAGAATTTTGCACTATCAGAGATTTGTTCTTGTTGTGGTTGATCCGCGACAAACTAGCACCAGATCATAGTGGTGTTAAATTTTCGATACTCTAACTAAAAAATTAAATGTAAAGATGAAACAATGATACTTTTTTTCTTCTCCTCTTCATAGCTGGTGTCCGCTCAGGCAACGATCTACGTAGTCCGTAGCTTACAGCTTCTACATAGCACAACCTTTTGCTGTTCTTCTCTTCTACCTTTTCCTTTTTTGCCTTACTTTTGTAGCGCTATCCTTGATGGTATATGCCTGGGCTGCCACTCCGACTCTTGCCATTTCACTAATTTATAAGGCCAAATTCCACTAGATTTCATAGACACTCGTTTTAAACTCCCTGATACTGGAAATTGATAGATTACACGTGCTGTTTATATGCATTTCATTGTTACAGTTATTAGAAGGGTAATAAATGAATGAAAGTGTGAAATTACAAATAATAACAAAGAAGAAGGGGTAGGAAGATGTAGATCTTCTTCACTTGATATTTTTAGCATCACAAGTAGATTACAATTAGTCGATTTACATAGTATGGAACTTAATGTTTTTCTAATGCGGTAGTTAGAATGTTCGCTCAGAAAGTGAGCAAGGGATTTGCTATTTATGTTTAGGGTAATGGTTTGGCTGAGCTCATCGATAAACTGGTTACTACTTGTATTTTATTTATCTGTCTATTACTTATGTAACGAAATGTTCAGTGACATCATTTGCTTGAATAATGGACCAAACTGAAGAAGATGGGACATATTTTCGCGCTCGCAATTTTCTTTTTTGTGTGTGTGTGTGTGCATTATTTTCCTTTACCAGAACACTAGAAAAACAATTTCACCAGATCTAATAAAAAATCACTCGGAGTGGCAACCTCTATTCTGTGCCCTACTTGTGAATATTGCACTACGGCACAACTCGCACTCGGGCAGGCATGCCCGCGTGGTGACGACGCGAGCGGGTCGCGCTCAACGCAAAGCCAGCTATCTCGTCACACGTTCCGTCATTCTATCACGCTATTCCTCCTTCGCTCTCTCCATTTGCTCGACATCATACGCGCGAGGCTGGTATTCAGGCTGTTATTGAGTGAAGAATGTAGGGCACATCCCCAGGCCTCATTTCGTTAACGAAACTGCAACGATCGGCATTCGTTGTTGATTATGAATGAGTGTTGGCTTTACAAAGTGACACATTTTTTTCAGGCCTCATTTCATTAACGAAACTGTAACGATTCGCGTTCGTAGTTGGTTATGAATGAATAAATGTTGCCTTTACACAGTGGCGTGTCAACAGAAAGCAGCGCCTATGGCAAACACTAAAATTATGCCCTTGTCCAAACATCCAACACTCGTCTTTTAGATAACTTTATCAATAATATCAGCTCAAAAATCCAGGTCAAGTTTATTAATCACTTAATTAATAAATGATGACACTACATGAAAATTACAACTGCGCGGTGAAGTCTCAGCGTAGGGCCGGTTGCCACTACCCAGTAGTAGGCCTACTGTGAGCTAGGTTGTCGTTTAGTTCCCACCACTGTATCATTACCTGATAATTTGATAAAAGCGCGTGACCAATCTGTGTTAACACGTCATACACCTGAAGCAAATTATTCTTTAATTATTCAAGAAAAGCCTGTATGACTTAGTTAAACTTGCCCAGTGGTGCCCGCAAGAGAGCACCCATAATCGCCATACATCAGACACGCCAATGACTTTATTCATCCGCTATAGTAGCTTACTGCATCATAGTGGTGTGTTCCCTGGGAAAGAGACGACGGAGATGACGATGACGTTGGTGAATGAAGAAGGAGGAAGAGAAGGAGAGGGATTTCCTTCACGAAAATGATGCTGTCGTTTACCGAGTTCTTATTCAGATGATGTAGTAATGCGCTTGGGTAATCATTAATGTTACTGTTCTGTTAAGATCTCTTAAGTGTCTTCATTTCTTCAATATAGTTGCGATATCTTAACAGAATGGTAAAATTATACTGCACGACAGTTTTTGAGGAATCAACATGATCGTTAGGGAAATCCCCAAAATGCCCAATCAAAATATTTCGTCAAAATCTGCAAATCTAAGACCAGGCAATAAAGTTGACAAATATTATCAAATATTACAGCCCTTATCTGTCCTCTCCCCTCTTTGTTTTCCTTGTGTTGTCTTTTTTTTTTTGTAAACTAAATTTTGAAAAAATCCCTGTAAGTATTAACAGAGGCAAAGATGATGTGTTTGATGTTATTTTAAGATCGGAGTTCTGACATTTCAACATGGGATGGATAATGGAAACTGCTGCAAAACGATAGTAAGTCATTTTTGACGGTTATGTTAATTACGAGGTATTGCAGTGCACAATCGATTTGTTGGCTTCAAGATGGTTTCCGTCTCCAATTTACTCCCACTTCAATCCGGATTGGCTTATCTTCTTTCTTTCTTTCTTTCTTTCTTTCTTTCTTTCTTTCTTTCTTTTCTTTCTTTCTTTTCTTCCTTTCTTTTCTTCCTTAGTTTTCTTTCTTTCTTTCTTTCTTTCTTTCTTTCACTGTCTTTCTTTCTTTGCTTTCCTCTCTTTCTTTCCTTCTTTCTTTTTTTCTTTCTTTCTTTTCTTTTCTTTCTGTTGTTCTTTCTTATTTTCTTGTTCTTTCTTTCGTTCTTCCCCCTCCATAATTCTTTCCTTCTTTCTTTTTTTCTTTCTTTCTTTTCTTTTCTTTCTGTTGTTCTTTCTTATTTTCTTGGTCTTTCTTTCGTTCTTCCCCCTCCATAAAACCCATTGTCTGTCTTCTTATTCTTTTCATATTGATTTGGGCTTAGAGCTGCAGTCTTAAAGATAGCCCCGTTGCTTATTGGAAATGTATAATATACAGCTGTATATCGATCAGGGGCGGAGTCTGGGTCACACGTGTGACCCCCTTAATGACACTCCAATTGTTCCTCGGGACAGTCCAGTATAGAACAAATCCTGCCATAGCAATAGGGTTTTTGTTTTCTTGTCAGTGGAACATTCGTCTGATCCCTCCCTCTTTCTCTCTCTCACTCTCTCTCTCTCTCTCTCTCCCTCTCTCTCTCTCTCTCCCTCCCCCCTCTCTCTCTCCCTTCCACTCTTTTTATCTGCATAAACCATGACGTGGGTCCCTCCAGCGGGCTGTGTTTGATTCTTCGGCCCATCCCGAGAGCCGCCGCTGCAGAAGAATTCTACAACAATGAGAGCGCTATTTGCCAGGCTCAGACCATTTCAGATATTGTCCTTGCATAGCAGCCAGGCCACCTGCTGGTAGACAACAATCCTTCCTGTGTCTTAGAACAGACATGATTAAATCTTATTACACTAGATCTGGACTCTTATTTTTACTTTATCACAGGATTTACGTCAACCGGTGCTTCCTTGCAGTTAATAAAGACATGATTTAACGCGTTTTGACATGAAACTAAATTAACACATCACGCCGTTCAGCTAACAAAATTTCTTTCCAATCTCGTAATGACAATAATGAATGATGATGACGTCAGAGACAGGAGATTATGTACGTCACAAAGTGAGATGCACGGAAAATGTAGCAATAGCATCCCTGGAAGTCTATTCAGCTCAATCTATACCATAATTAATTTTCCTGGGAGCAGTAGCTGCCGTGTAATGGATAAACACCGTATGTGCAGAAATCATAAGTTTGCAGGAGACTAACAAAAGGAAAAAAACGTTCACGTTGCAGCTCTTTTTATGAATTAGTCAGTGATGCCTAGGGTTGGACGAGTTCACCAAAACATAAGTTCAGATCAAGTTCAGTTCATTAAGGGTAAAAAGGCCTGGGATCAAGCTTAAATCAGTTCTATGAAAATTGAGTAGTTTTCAGATCAGATTAGTTCTCAGTGATTTTAGAAACCGGCATTTGGTTCTGGTTTTCGATGTAGATCAAAGAGGTTATAATACTATAACGTAATATTATAACGTCTTTGATGTAGATAGATATGAACTGAACTGAAAATTAGGTAGAAAATTAACGTTCAGATCAAGCACCCAAAATAGCTACAATTCACATCCAGATCAGTTCCTCCATAATAATAATAATATTGTTAAGCTCAGATCAAATTCACGTGAATGAACTGAAGTTATTGAACTACGTTCGTATGCTCTCAGTTCTGCCCATTCCTGACAGTTTGCTATCTCAGTAATTATAAGAATTGCTAGAGAATAACTCGACTGGAAGGATTGAACATTAGGCTCTACACAGAGATGCGGAGGCTCTACACAAAGATGCCGGAAACTGATTTGATCTAATTTGGCAAATACGGTCTTTTGTTCGTATTACAGCAAAGCTGTAGAGACCAGAAAGAGGCCGGAAGGGGAGTGGGGGCTGGAGTGCTCACGTTGGAAGAATCACCAGAAGGTCTCAAATTCTTATTGGCTGAAAGTTGTGAGGGGTTGGTTCTAAATTAGTCTATTGGGAAAGGCACCAACACGATAATTGGGACCCCAGGAGGGGAAAGAGACGGAGATATTTCAGACAATGAATTCGCCCATAGGGCTGGGAAGATAATTTTCCTTCAAGCTCCAGCTTTTTTTTTTATAAATGTCGTTGTTGTTGTTGTTGTTAATGATGATGATGATGTTGTAGTTGTTGTTGCTGTTGTTGTTGTTGTTGTTGTTGGTGGTGGTGGTGGTGGTGGTGGTGGTGGTGGTGCTGCTGCTGCTGCTGCTGTTGTTGTTGTTATTTTGCTTCGCAACATAAATACATTTCACACTGTCAGTAAAGGAAATTGCTTTTCCCCGTTCCCCCTCCTTTCTCCCCTACCCTAAAAAGAATCTCAACATCTCCAGGGGTTTTGTAGGATTTCCAAGTATAGAGAGTTCCCCTTACATAGAATTAGAGGTCATCAAGTCTTCTAAACTTTGATGAATTTTACTAAGACCTCAGCCTGACAGCAGCAGCAACATTAGCAGCAGCAACAACAACAAAAGCAATAGCAGCAGCAGCAACAGCAACAGAGGAAACAACAAGGACAACAACAATTAGCAGGATCAACAATAACTACAACACCAACCGCAGCGCCAACATCATCAACAACAACAGCAACAATAACAACAGCAACAGCGCTAACACCAACATCTACAACTACAGCAACGGGAGCAGCTGCAACAATAATAACAACAGCAGCAACATCACCACCAGCTATAACAACAGCAATAGCAGCAGCAGCAACTGCAACAATAACAGCAACAGCAGACGCTAAGGCACACTATACAAAATCAAAGCTGTCATCTGGTTTGACAGGCATCCGACGTCAATCAATATCACATCTGCAATAACATTAATATCAGCAGTAAACATCACAGTGTTATTTAGCTGCTCGCTACGTAGGCCTATGACTAACATGTACGTTCTTACTCTTTGTAACAAACAATTCGTAGACACGCCTATACGCCCAGGAAGTATGTAGTATTCCTATGTCGTATCCGACGTACCCATACGTCATATTTCCTATATGATGAACTGTTCTCCAGTAGATGTAGAGGCTAATAAATGTATGGTAATTTGGTGATATCAGCACTTGAAAAACATGACACAGTGAAGGGGTTAAGAGTCTTTTGACAGGTAGCCATTGAGGTACTGCATAACAACACTGGAGTCTGTATCACGTGACTGACCACCATTCTTGCCCTCTTTTTGGGCGGTGCACAAAAGATAAAAAAAAACAACCACGCAACACAAAGCTTTATCGTATAAATGGCAGTACTTTAAAGTAACTAAACAACAACAGAAACAATATGTTAGTTCTCTCAGATTTTTTGTGCTTACAGCGACCTCAGTTGTGTCCTTCCTTCTCTCTCTCTCTCCTCTCGCCCTACAAAAAAACAACAACAACAACAACAACAGCGTTTTTGGCGAGCACGACATGAATTGTAACAGCTTTTCACCCCAGTTGCAGTGCCATAGTAAATTCTAATAAGGTCAAGCCCCACCAGTCTCACAGTCTTTACTCTAACCTAAGCGTACTTAAAGAAAAACTTTGCCCCTTTGAAAACTGACATAGTCTAGCAGTTCTGTGTGTGTAAAGATAAGAGTGCAAGATGCTGGCGCAGATTGAAGGACATCATTCCTGCAGCTTAGAATTCTGCATAGGGAGAAACATGCACGTGAAAGACAGAATCCCTCTGCGGGTAAATTCATACAGTGGAACCTCGATATTAAGTACTCTTTTAATAAGTATACCTCGTTATTAAGTATGGATTTCACATGCACGGATTCATTAATTATTCTGTCATTTCACTGTTCTGGTGGACCTCGATATTAAGTCTATTTCAATAATAAGTATATTTTTTTCCATGTATCAAGGCATAAAATTTTGAGGTTCTACTGTATTTGAGCAGAGAAGGGCTGTGACAAGAGAGGGCATGACGTGGGCGTGGTTTTAGTGTCTGGCGTTGTCTCTTAATCTGTGGAAGTTACTGCGCATTATAAATAATTTGTGGAGCAGCGTAGCCGAACGGTTATGGCGTTGGACTCAAGATGTATGGAGCGTGGGTTCGATTCCCGATCACGGTCATGTTGTAAGGGCCTTGGGAAAGCTTTTCATTCACAGTTTCCTCAATCCACCTCTCTGTAAATTAATGGGTACCTGGTTATAGGCAGTGGAAGATATTATCAGAATGCTAGCGATCAGTGCCTGTAAATGGCAGCGGCACTGTAAGCTTCCCAGGGAACTGAGAAAGTCCTAGAGTGATCAGGCCTGCCGGGGCAATAATAGTATGAAGTCGCCTGAGTGGACATTAGCTTAGATAGGAGACTTATAAAACGCATAATTATTAACAGTAGTAAAATATCGGCCTTAATTCATACATGAAGACTCACAGCGTCAAGTGACATATCAGCAAGGCTGAGCAGAACTGAGATCATATATGAACGCAGATCGTGAACTTAAGTTCCCTTCACATGAAGTAGAGCTGAGCTCAGTAGTTTATTTTGAACTGAACTGATTTGGATATGAACTGTGGCTATTTTGTACGTTTTTACACAACTTTAATTTCTTATTTAAATTTCAGTTTAGTTCACATCTACTTCAAAAATCAGAACCGAATGCGAAGTTTAAAAAAACAATAGGAAATGATCTGATCTGAAAACGACCCAGTTTTCATGGAACTGGGCGAAACTTGATCTTAATGAACTGAACTTGATCGGAACTGACTTTTTGGTGAACTTGCCTAGGCCTGCCTGCCTGCCTGCTCATCCACTGAACTGACGTGAGTAGTATATTAATGACGGGAGACACCCCCGTCCCATGGCTCTTAAGATAAGGGGACCCTTATATAGCAAAAANGGGGGAGGATTATAATGACAAATATATCATTATTGAGAACACAAAACATGGTCATTATTCGCGGACCTGTTTTCAAGGACCTTTACATAGAACGAAAGTCAGACTTCTTCAAAATTTCTGTAAATTCATGAAATTAATTATGAATGAAAAGAGTTAAAATTAACTTCAAGAAGAGCCCTCGATTCTTGAATTTATTGTCATAAATCTCTTTTTATAAATTTTTTGTTTTGTTTGGCTCAGATCTGACAACGAATTATAATTTGTACCCAATTCTGTGCGTGCCTAAGTTTTCACATCCATAAAAGTATGGAAAAAAATGATAATAGTAATAGGCCTACTAGACTAATGACAGTTCATTTTAGCATCCATGTCCTTCTGCACACATCTCTATCGAAATATTTTTACTTTTATTGATCGCATTTATATGCCTGATCAAATATACTATGTCATGTACTTGAGCTGATTAAATTATTGTTATTTTGTTAGGGTTATGGTTAGGGTTATTTTGTTATTGTTACTGTTATTGTCCGTATTTCCATAAGGACTCTAAAGAAACCGCAAACACTTTAGCCCTGCCAGAAATGTTGGACAACGTCTCCGTCACTGAAACCATTGTTCTTGTCAATTACCTCTATTCAGACTGTACTTTTCTTTCTGCCCGGCTAATGTACGATCATAATCGTGAGAGATTGGAATGACGTTGCTGTCTTATCTGACAAAAGGGAAAAAATAACAAAGAAATGGAGCAAGGGAAAACTCTAAAAGTGCCTTCCTCTAATCTGTGTTCATAGCTTTGTTTTTTGTTTGTGCTTGCTGAATGTCATGGAAATGAAGGACAATCTTCTTATACTGTAGCGCTTCTGTTTTGATTTTTAATGTGAACTTTTAGTCAGGGGCGTAGTGCAGAAAGGCAGAAAGGAGGGTGCGATACATAAAATTTGTCATGAAGTGAGTCAGGGTCATCTGCCTAATTACTCATCTTCCTGCCTCCTACCTCCATATCAATCTTTCTACCTGTCTGCCTCCCCCCTCCCTCTACTACTTTACCTATCTAAACCTTTCGTTTATATTTGCCTGCCTGTCTATCTGGATGTCTGCCTGCCTGCTTCCCTGTCTGTCTGTCTATCTGCCTGCATGCCTGCCGCCCGCTTGTCTGTTTGCCTACCAGCCTGCCTGTCTGTCTGCCTGTCTGTCTGCCTGCCTGCCTGCCTGTCTCTCTGTCTGCCTGTCTGCCTGCCCGCCTGCCTGTCTGCCCGCCCGCCTGCCTGCCTGCCTGCTTGCCTGCCAGCCAGCCTGCCTGCCTGCCTGCCTATTCTGAATTGGAACATTACCAAACTCAGTCAGGGAGCAATTACAGCCCCAGAGTTGTGAACTAGATTATTTTGCATTTTTTTCCCCCAGACAGTGTAAACTAAACTTGAAATGCTGGCATAGAGATATCTGTGTACATGAGATCTGTGTACATGAGATCTGTGTACATGAGATCTATGTACATGTGGCCTTGAATGTGGAGCACTTGTCACTACGGGGACCAGTCAGTTTGTTTATTTCTTTATATAATATTGATATGTATGCGCGTATCTTGGAAGGAAATCTGAGAGCGTATAACTGGCCTCAACCACTTTGCTGCATGTGGCGTATATGTACGACCTTACCTTTTGTTGTAAACAAACTCTTAAACGTATCAATACTTCCCGAAAATAGCATTACATTGTCGTATATATGACTTACCCATACGTCTTCCTTCTAACGGGAATGAAGATGCCAATGTTTTTTTCCACTGTTGGCTATATAAGATTTTACACCTCTCATTAATTTATCCAGTAGTTCCATGCCAAAATGCTTTCCACATAATATGTTGTTTAGCTCTTCCTCCAAATTAGGACATAAAGAAATAACCCCCTAAGCCAATTAAATTTTGAAAACTTAGGCAGTGAAGCAGGCTACCTAATATTTTAGGCCTTTTCACTCAATAAACAGAGAAACCTTACCCACCTATCAACAACAACAAAGTTTATACTTGAATGGCTAATCCTCACCTATTTTGAGTCTACAAATGTATTTGCACCTTTCTAAGCCTTTGAAATTCAAATCCAACCCCTTTCTCCCCTCTCCCCACGGCCAGTTTTCTGATTTTATGGTTATAGGGACTATTTGAAATTGCATACTCTCATGCCAGGTGTTACTGGCATCTTCATACCTAAATAAGGAACTTTTTTCTTCCCCATTTTTTACTGTCTTTCTAAAGCAAATGATATTATGCTATTTTCATCCAATTAGAAGTTTATAATCTTACATTTCAAATCCCCTCAATAGGACACTGAGCGCGCGCCTGATCTCCCTTTTTGTCCTGCACTCCAAAGTTTGCATTACCAGAGGAAAAAACCTTTTAGTATAATCTCTTTAGAAAATTACAAATTCCCCTGTTAAATGTATTCGTGGTGTGG
>JAWQUT010000220.1:401256-417411 GCA_033807755.1 Ellobium chinense
GGGGAGTTGCCTTACAAGATCTTAGTAGCACACTGTCACTGGTGATAGGGAGGTAGTTGTAGTTATTGGTCAGTCAATCATTCAGTCAGTTGGTCATTGGGTTAGTCGGTTGATGAGTAGATCACTGGCTTATAAATGCACTATAGTTACATGTACTCTGATGTCAGCAAATTACAGGCTTCAGACTCAGCAATGATGGGAATTTTGATCATCTGTGGCAAGACCATTGACTTTGAATATGAAAATGTAAAAAGACTTTCAAAATTTACATGGAAGGGCAATTGGTTAAGAATGCCACACAATGTTATACAGATAACCATAGAATGCTATATATTATGTACATAAATATCTAATATTACAAATGAAGTCCATATGAAAGGCATTTCCAGTCGCCACAGTGCAGCACCCTGGTCCCCCACTCCCAGCTGCTAAATTTACTCATTCACAACTGAGTCTGTTGGGGAAAGAGGAGTATAATGTCTTTCCAAAGGACACCCTTTCTGTAAACCATCTGAACAGGGAATCAAACCCACAAATCCAGTGTTAACAGTCTTCACTTCATGGTAACTACTCACAAGCCGCAGGGCCATGCTGACTTTGTTTTACTTGTTATTTTTGCAGGCGGTGAAGAACTGCACCTGTACAAGCAAGTCTTCCCTGTAGAAGAAAAACACCATACATTGGCCCTGGTTGGGTGCTTAAGGTACTACATGCAGGACCGTAACTGCCTTGCCCCTCTTTCCCTCATCTTGAAAAACAGTTCCCTAACCTTCATATATCACCAGTTCTTTTCTGTCTTTCATGCTTTTTCTCCTTTTTCCCTCTGACCCTAACTTCATTCATGCCCCCCTATCCCTTCCTTCTGCCCTCCCTCTTCCTCCCCAGTCCCCTCCCTTTCCATGTATTGCAGTGATGCTAATTATAATGACCTTAATAATATAAACTCAAACCTATCGAAAACTATCTCCACAACTTCAGGCATTAATATGAGGGAGAAGAGAGGAATTGTCACAGTTGTAGCGTACATTATTATATTAATTCAGTAGTTACTTGTTTTGGGAATCGACATCATGGTACGTTGGGCAGCTCCATGTGTACTCTTTCCAGCCCAGCAGATAGCACAGCAGTAGTGGGTGGAGACTGATTTTTTTTTTCCTGTCAAATGCTGATTTCTCAACCTACCCTGTTCCAAAGAACTCATGAAATATTTACTGGATGTCATTAAATTAAAAAAGTGCCCAAATAAAATTACAGTGGTGATGATGATGGTGGTGTTGGTGAAAGATGGTGGTGTTGGTGAGAGATGGTGATGATGGTGGTGTTGGTGAAAGATGGTGATGATGGTGGTGGTGGTGAAAGATGGTGATGATGGTGGTGTTGGTGAAAGATGGTGATGATGGTGGTGTTGGTGAAAGATGGTGATGATGGGAAGGAGGAGAATGAGAATAACAAGAATTATTATGATACCAATAATGATGATTATAACAGTGATGTTAACTGTGACGAATTAAGAATGTTGCTATGCGGAGAGTTAACGGGATGTTGACTTTAGTTCATGAGTGGTCAAACTAGTCATCATGAAAATACTAGATACTTCCTAAGGACGCTTAGTATATTTTCCCGGGTTGAAGAATGTCAGGGAATTTCATCTTTGTGTATTTTCCCAGGTTCAAGAACATCAGGGAATTTCATCTTAGTATAATTTCCCAGGTTGAAGAATGTCAGGGAATTTCATCTTAGTATAATTTCCAGGTTGAAGAACGTCAGAGAATGTCATTGATAGAAATTTTCATTTTTTTTTTAGAGAAATTAGGCCATTAAATTTTCTTTACATTGAATAAGTGGTTACAATCCCTGTTTTGTATATATGGACTTGAATGTAAATCATACTGCTAAAGTATAATGATTTGAAACATGTAAGGCACTGAAATTAATATGAAAGATGATCCTGTATTTCAATCTGATCCACTCTTTAAATGACTGGTACCAAGTTTTGATATGTTTTGACAATACTTTCAAGATGTAGTGTTTCTATTTTTCTTTATTTCCTTTTGTGATAAGTTAAAAATGTTACTGAATTTTTTTCATTTGGATGATTACATTATAATGGAGTTTGAATATACAGAGTTTTGTGTTCCACAGAGCTGTGGGACCAATGCCACCCGCCCTGGAGCTGCAGGCTAGAATGGCTGTGTACACGTTGTCAGGGAGACACAAACTTCCCTCAAGAGATGTCATGAGGGCTGATGTAGCAAAGCTCAATAAAATGGCGCTCAGACCTGATGGATCTTATAAATACTCAGTGAGTAGTGGAGGACATAGATTCCTCAAAACAGTCTCATAATATATGTGTTCATGTAATGTTGTATTGTAAAATAAAGAGTGATGGCTTATGGCCTAATAAACGCTTTGAACATTGAATTGAACACAAAGAATGCAAGAAGAAGAAGACATAATTTATGCCACTTTGTAAAATAATTTTGTTTTCTCTTCTGTTTACCTTTAGTATCTTGGGCTCTTCATTGCTGACAACATTGCTACAGAGATCGGGGTCAAACCTCGCTTCTGGGAACTTGTACTCTCAGGAAGACCAAGACTGGCATACAAGTGCTTCTTCGAGACGGCCTTCCCCTTCCACTACCGAATCAGGGGACATGGGGCGTGGCAAGGGGCAGAGGCAGCCATTGATGCAGCTGTCAAAGAAAATTTGAAACCACTGCAAAACAGAGTAATACCTCCAGAGAAGCAAGCTGCAGCCGCAAATTTCTCCCTGTTAAAAGCTGGGATGGTGATTTCTGCTGTTTTGATCATCGTATCATACTTTCTTGATTTGAATCAGGTCAGAGATTACATATTCAGATATGAATGATGCAGATGAAAGTGAACAAAAATAATCCCCCTGATTGTGTAAAATGACATGAAATTAATTTTGCATATCAGCAAGCTATTCATTATGTGAGATCTCTTCCTTTAACACAAATATTAGGTACCTAAAGAAAATTCCACATTCCACTTCAACTAAACTAAACTACAAAATCCCAATCATGTCTAGTAAACTACTTCACTGACTGCACTAGACTCAAGAGTAGTCAAGGGAGGTTACCTCCACCCAAATCATATTCACTGAATTCACACCAAAAGCCAATAATTCATAACTTCTCTCATTGTATTCTGTACAATTACTGGGAATGTCTGATTTTCATTCATTCAAGAATTGTCCCCCAAGGAACTCAGCTATCTAGCTAAGTAATTTAAACTCACTGTCACATCGTGTTTACACTGACAGAGCCACTAGGTGTAATAGTATCCATGGGCATCACAGCTGACTTCCAGTGGTAAAGAATGAAAAGAGTTGATAAAATCTGTTCTGTAGTAGTGGTCTAAAATGTGCTGTTAAATGAGCAAGAAATCCTTGTCAGCATTGATTTCCATGGACTGATCCCAATCTCAGTAAGACTGAAATGCTCATTGCTTGGTGGAGACTAGCAATGAGCATTTTGGTCAAAACCTTGGATGGCACCAATCCTTAACTCTTTTAGCTCAGAACTATTTTGAGAATTCATTTTGAAAGAGGACAGATTTTTCTTTAAAATTTAGTTGTTTTTTTTAAACCATATTTTTGTAGTGGTTTTTTTTTCTTCATATTCTTAAAAGAACTCTTGTTTGGGCAGGAGATCAGATGAACATTATGGTGATGCCCAAAGAAACTGGAATTTGTGAATTTCTGCAAATCATCTCACATACATATTCAGAAATAAAATAGTAGTGATGATTTGCCTACTGTGATTTTCAGACCTATATCCCACACAGTCAATGATCAGCCCTATCAGGCCAAAAGGATTAAAGCTAAAATGCTAATGAGGATTCCCCATGTCACTGTCGGATGGAAATCTCTCGATTCAAGAAACTGATGATCACATTTTGTGGCCTCATATCAAAACAACAAGTTTAATAAGTTTATTAGGAATAATCCCAGACCACAGACGTGGTCCATAGGCAAAATACAGTATGCAATGGGACAGTACATGGACATTTTAAGCATTACAACTACTAACTTCACACATGTTCACAAACCTAAACATCCTCCATACATTTCCATCATTCTCAGATATGGATCTGACCAACAGAAAGTAACAGCATGGAGGTAGAATACACGTAGAGCAAAAAGTTAAGTCACCAAAGCAGGTGATTATTGCATGAAGGTGGTCAGCAGGACATGTTGGACTCTGCTGTTGTGTATGAAATATTCTCTCAATATACTTTAGGAGAAGGGTAAATTGCATTATTTCATGATTTGACCATCTGCTTTTGCTTGATTAATATATCAATGACTGCTCATATTTCTTGTATTTTGACCTTTTTATCGCAACTACCTCTTTTTTATGACCGTTTTCTAGGCTCCAAGCATGATAAAGTCCAATGAAAACTTTCGTGTTGTGAAACAACTGTTAAGAGTGCTAGCTGGAAAAGCCCTAGTGACCATTCAATGGTAGATGAACAACAAAATAAAAGTACACAGTTTTAGAAGAATAATGAAATAAAACAAAAAAAAAAGACGATAAACTCCAGAGTGAAAAAAGAGGAATTTCCTCCCAGTTTTCAGTAACTTTGGAACCCTGAAAGGAAAGTCTTTCTTAACTTCTCTTCCAAAAGAAACGTAGCCTTTACAAGTAGACCATCTGTCTATTGCTACAATTTTAATTAGGAATGAAATATAGTTGCCATACCATCATCTCTTTGCAATAACCTCATGTTTTCACACATTTGTTATAATTTCTCATTTCTTTTTGCATTATTTTAACTGCACAAACTCTGAGTTTGATATATGTATGGTTATACATTAAAAAATGAAACAGTTTTATACTTTCTTGTGAAATTTGAAAGAGTTATTGTACCCCGGTGACTACAGGTTTTTATTATATACATTCCCGGTGACACCTTATCTTTTCAGGGATTGTTTGACTGTGAATTAAATGTATGAAAATACTCTCAAATTTAAACCATTTTTATGCTCTTCCACAAAAAATGAAGGGGCTGTTGTACCGGTGATTCAGCTTTTTACTATATAGATTTCAGGCGAAGCATTATCTTCTCAGGAATTATTTGAGTGTGAATTAAATATGTGGTTATCCATTCCAAATGAAACAGTTTTTATGCTCTCCAATAAAATTTGAAAGGGTTATGTACCCTTGTGACTCGAAAGTTTGTGACACCTATTGGAAGGGCAAATCACTCATTTGTGTGCAATTAATCCGCTAATGTATAAAATCCCCCCTTTTTGGGGCCCTGCCAACCAGTGTCAGGGTGTAGAAATATGTAAAATGACCTGTGATCTAAATAAAGCATCAAATTTTAAAGTTGGTACAATTTGAGCCAAAATAAAATGTGTAGGCCTATGTATTCGCACGCGGTCGAAAAATTGGGGACCAAATCAGAATTTGAGGTGACCTTTTTCGAAAAACATTAAAATTTGTGAAAGATTTTGGGCGTTGACTCCATTGTTTTTTCCCATTAAAAGATCGGTCAAAAGAAGTACTTTAACCTCCATGGAAATCACAGTAGTATATGTAGAATAAGACAAAATGTTAATAGGGCCAAAAGAAGAAAAAACAATGGGTGTCAAAGACCAGAAACAGGTTCTTGCCATACACATTTTTTAATGAAATTTTATTTTTTGGGGGATTGTTTGACTATGATGTAAGTCACTTTGAGCATTTCAGAACATTCGCTTTATAACCACTGGAAAGTGATCACTGTTTTCATGGAGTGGGAGTTTACGTAATAATCACACTTAAATTTTTGCACTCGTTATCTTTTCACTGCGGAAACATAAGATTTGTATTCGCAAATTACAACTTCTGGGTAGTGAATGAAGAATATTCTATGTGGGCTTGTTCATGTATTGATGTACTTAAATGTTAAACTGAGCTTGTCTCAGAACGATTTCATTATTAAGAAATGTATATTTGTTGTGATTGTGACTTCATAACCAATGTTGGGATCAGTGTACTCATTGAATTGTGTCATGTTCATTTTGAAGTTAACTTTCAATGTCAGTGACAACTACTCTTGCTCAGTCTGAGAACAAAATTACTCAGAATTTTCATGTACATGTATTTCAGTCTTCCTAATATATATCATATACTTCTCATCGTAAATTAATCTCCACTTGTCCTTATTTCAAAACTTCATCACAACTTTTAAAGAAATAACAGGATGAGTAAGAACACACACACATATAATATTTATCTAGTGTGTCTTATAAAAATCTGAAAAATCTATAATCAGAGAACATTGAAGTTGATAAACTTCATCAGGGAATACAGCATGCATCATGCAAGATAAGATAAGACAAAATAAGATAAGATATAAGATAAATTGTTCATAACATGGAAAATTGTTTGGTTGCAATATTATATATGTACACAGTAATACAGTAATGAAAAACTTACCCTCCTCTCTGTAAAATAAGGAATTATGTCTTGAGTTTGGAGTAGGACTAGTAGAAATGTTATTATTTTATGATGGGCAGTATAACATTACAGTAATCTACCTTTCACAACTTTTACGATTTTGGTGACAAGTACTGTTTTTATGTTTTCTTTTAATTTCTATGAAATACTCACCAAACTTTTCTCAGGTACTCAGCAATGTGAGCCACTCAGCCCCAATACCCTGGTTCTTTGCCTACTCTTATGAGTTTTCATATATGAATTACATTCTTTACACTTGATATTGTTTTTTCACATCATTGCAAGTGGCAGCACCGTTTCTTACATGTCTCTATGGAAATCAGATGTCTTGCTATGGCTGCTAATGTACATGGATATTAATTAATGTTTTTTAGTAGTAATAGTAGTATTTTGTTTAAATCCCACTCCTTTAAGGGCACCATGGTGTTGATTAGTAGCTTAGTAGTTATTTTTGGGTAATTACAGGTTCTGTGTCTAATTGATATTTTACCTTTGTCATTCCGTAAATGGGCTATAGGAGTAGTGATATGTTAGATTAACTTCTCTTACAGATTATTTTGTTAGTGTTATTGGTCGCCTTTCCATGCATTACTTGTTAGCCCTGACACCTGCTATTCCTTGTATGTTACATTTATTCTGTTGGGGTTTAATATAGACAAGGCTTATAGTATTCCTTTCTATATTAAGGGGAAGGAATATGAGTTCAGTCTGATAATTTTTCAGGAGTTGCATACTAATTCAGGGAAGTGTGTGACCAGGGATTTTACCAAATTTGGTACTGTGAATGATCAATTTTGAGAAGATTGGCCAAAAAAAACCGAACACCAGAAAATTTCATGCCCCTGCCAGGCATCAAACCAAAGTCTCTCAGCTTGCAAGTCTGAACATGCTACCACTACACTATAGGGACGCTAATTTCACAGAAATTTAATTCTTAAATACCTGCTGCCTGAATATGTTCCTTAGCTTCCACATGCGAGCCTAATGCTTGCCTGTGACCCTAACACACTTCCCGACTGCTCATAGATAGACTGTCAAAGAAAGGTTTTTGTTAGTTTCCTACATTATTCTACATCCCCTGCCCAACAGGTCATGGGGTGGAGTATGCCCTCTGCCCCCACATTGGCATCACATCACTATCAAATCATGATTTTGTCACCAATCCTTTAAGCTATAAAAGTGACCTAAATACTGCAGGGGGGAAGTGACATGGTTACATTTGTCATAATCTTACTCCTGTACACTACAGCCATATGTTGACTATTTGCCAAAGTGCCTGATGTTGCACCCCTTAGCTTGTCTGTGGGCCACCACAGTAACCATTCATTCACATTTCCTTTCTTGGGACTAAACCTTCTGAGGCTGCCCAAGGACTAGCTCCCTCCGTGACCTTTGTGAAACAGGCTCATGAGAGGTTTTATTTAGCAGTATTTGCCCTAGGCAAATTGCCTCATTCAGAGACTTCCAAACAACGCATAAATATTGTACTTTCCCAACTGTAAGGACATACTAGTGTCTATATGAAAGCAGTTAGGAAGTGTGTCAGGATCAACGGTAAACATTAGGCTCATGCGTGAAAGTCAGAAACATATTCAGGCAGTAGATACTTAAGGTTTAAATTGCTGCAAAAGTAGTTTCCCTGTGGTGTAGTGGTAGCACATTCAGACTTCCCTGGGTTCAATCTCTGGTAGGGATAGGAAATTTTATAGTGTTACATTTTTTCCGGTCTTTCTCTTTACAACTGATCTTTCACAGCAAATTGGTAAAATCCGTAGTGGCACACTTCCCAAGATACGTAGAAAAATTAAAACAATTATCAGACTGGACTCACATTCCTTTCCCTCAACAATAATGAAGAATATATGCCTCTCCACACTCTTACACAAGTTTTTAGTATTTTATGTATGTTTACAATATTGACACTGACAACAATAAATTGGTGGTTAGGAAATTTGTCATAGTGATTTTTTTTTATTTTTGGCGATGGATCTGTGTTAGCCTAAATTGTTCCTTTTCCATTACTGTGGTCATTCATTGGGTGTTCACCTACAGAGTACAATTGACTTTGAAGATGAAATGAAAATAAAATTAGACTTTCATAATTTACATTGTAAGGAACTTGTTTAAGAATGTCATACAGCGCTATAATCTCCTTCATAATACAGATAACCATAGAGCACAGAATATATTATACACATAAATATCTAATATTACAAATGAAATTTATAAGAAAGGCATTGCCAGTCGCTGCAATGCAGCCCCCTGGTTCCCCACCCCCTCTTCCCCCAGCTCCAAAATTAGGTACTCATTCACACCTGAGTCAAATGGAGATCGAGGAGTAGAGTGTCTTTCCCAAGGACACTACAATGTTAATTCCCTACTGGGCCAAAAATGGAACCCAGAAATCCAGTCTTAACAGTCTTCATTTTATGAGAACTACTCACAAGCCACACAGTCACGCTGACTTTTCTATTACTGTATAAATCATTCACTGGATGTTCTTGTCACTATATCAACACGCATACATTTCACTTGTTCAGCTGGAACTTTAAAAAACCTTCACTCAAAAAAAAAACTTAATCAAACGATTAAATACATTTAGACCTCCTTTTTTCCCCTTTTCTCCTTCCCCTGCAATTACAGTCATAAAGAACTCAGAAAACAAATTCTAGTATGATGTGGAAACTCTGCCGTTTCTATTTTATGTGCATCGAGGTTTAATGAGCATTTTTGGACCTTTTGGCTTTGACCAGTTAGAAAAATGGTGGGTTTACAAACAACAGCCAATTAATCTGGCTCCAAATTTCCGCGACCTTACTACACCTTCAACAGAATGAAAAGTTAGCCTGCTAAGAAAATGATTATGGATCGTCCAGGACATTTGGGCTCAGGACTGAGGTGGGAGGAGAAGAACAAGAAGGAGCAGAGGTAGAAAGGCTTTAAAATCTGTCATACAGATATAAAATGGGCAACAGTAGCTGGCCTAAGATATGCAATTTAGAATAGTTCCTGCTATAAAATCAGAAAACTGGGGAGGTGGAAAAGGGATGGATTTGAATTTCAAAGACTTCGCTAAGTGTAAATAATTTTATAGACTCTGAATAGGTGAGGTTCAGCCACTCAGGTGTAAACTCAGTGCATTAGGTAGGTCAAGAAAGTATGGAAGGCCTGAACTATTAGGTAGCCTGTTGAACTGCCAAAGTTGTCCAAGTCTGACTGGTCTTTGGGTATTTTTCTATTTGTCAAAGTTTGGAGGAAGAGTTCAATAGTATGTGTGGAAAGTATTTTGGCATGGTACCCCTGAAGAACTTAATGAGGGATGTAAAACCAACAGTTGAAAAAACCTTGGCATCTTCAAACCTGCATAGTACATGAGAACTACACAATAGAACTTCATTAACTCGAATTTCCAGCTGAGATGATCGAGATGGTGGGATGTTCGATTTCGTGAAGTAAGTTTAATGTAGAAAAATGAGCAAGAGAAGGGGATTAAAATTTGTCAACGACTAAGCGAGAATCTACTGCGTAGTGAAATATAAATGGCCCGCAACCCGTGCTTTTCTCGATTCCTGCTTAACCTGTCCATTTTAACGCAGTTAGGCCCCTTGGAACATACGATCGCTCGTGGTATGGGTGAAAGTTGAAAGGTGAACTTATCGGTAAATGGCAAAACAAACACGAGCTTCTAGCGATACCGGTTGAGGCTGCACAGTAGACGGACACGAACACCTGAACACAATCAACGAGAAGAGCAGGTATTTGTCTTTGATAGCACTACAATAATTAGGTAGCATGTTATAGATTATAGACCGTCATTTACAAATGCGTCGAGGGTACCTGAATACATTGCGGAAAGAGTTTCGGTGCATGTGCACTTTCTTATCAAGGACCTGCCTTGTTTCCTACAGTGCAGGGTCAGCGGGGTGAATCAATCAACATTATGCCCCTCGCGAGTCGTCAGACTAGGCCCTCGCAGTCGATCACTTGCACCTCAAGTGGTCTTCAGCCTTTGACAGACGCGAGTATTAAGTATTACGCGAGGGAGTTGTGATGATCAAGTAGACTAATTCCCAATCTTAAGTTTGGATACATGGCTTGATTTGATGAGGAACGAAGCCAGGGTAAGGATATTATTTTACCGTTTATACATGCTTCCTTCTTTATTCGGTCTACAGATCTGTTTTGGATAATTTTAGGACAAATGAAGTGGAAGAATGGGACTGGCACCAGTGATAACCCTGTAATAGTGTAAATACGTAATATTTGGAAGAAATTCCCAACCCGATGGCATTAGGGTTAGGGATTGGGTAAGAATGGTATTAGAAAGCATAAGTTGTAGTTAGGGGTATGAGTCTGATTCAGAATTCCTTTCTAATACATTTAGGATAAGGAGTTTGTCACAGATGTCAGCTCACTACACTGAAGACGGCAAGATTTCAGCAGGCAACAATCCGTTAGGGTTAGGGGTAGGGTTAGGAGTAAGGGTAGGGTTGGGGATAGGGTTAGGGGTAAATATCCAAATGAAATTCATCCTATCCCATCAAAATAATCCCTATTTAGTATGTTCTTATTTCAGGGGTTGTTGCCTGCGGAAATATTTCCCTGAAGACTATAACGTGGATGATTAATGAGGCAAAGTTCTATTGGCTTTCACTTCACATTTTTTTATTCACATTTTTATTCTTTTTTTTTTTTCTGTTTTCTTCACAAACATGATTATACATACCAAAATCAGTGATAAGATGAACCGTTGATAATTTTCCTAACTCAGATTACACTAAATTTTTCTTCTGCACTTGACTTCAGCTATCTAGACCAGGCAGTCAGTCTCAAAGGTGGCCCAGACAACTTCTTTTTGCTCTCATTATCATAATTTGTTCACTGTTAAAATTAATTTTCACCCGACTGACCCTTACTTAACTTTACTTATGATGCTACAGTGTGGTCATACATAGCTTAAGCGCCATCCAGTTCTCATCCAGTCCACTACAATGAGTGCAATAATAGACTAAATTCACATGTTAGCACCGACCATGTGTGATATCTCTAATAAAACAAAAGCAGTGTGTGCTTAAGGGGCATATTCTGTAATATATTATATGAAGCCCAACTGAAGCAGATCATCAGAGTGACATCTTTCTCTTAAATCTAAATGATGCTGACATTATTGCCATGTTCAAAGCTGAAGAATAAAAAGTGCAGAGATCAAGGCATGACTGAGGACTTTAAAATAATGTTCAAAGCAGGGTATTTAAGGCCAGTGTTATATGACATCCCCTAGAGGAAGATGGCCTTATTCAGAGAATGGACACATGTACATAATTAGCACGTGAACAGATAAAGAATCCTATATATTTTTTTGGAACAGGTTGAGAAATATCTTAAGCACCTGCCACTTGAGTGCTATAATTATGGCTGTAAATCTTACCTCAGTATCAGCTGATAAAGATAACATGAGAATGGAGACGACATAAAATTATCACAGGAGAGAGATTGTGGCAACTGGGACGAAACCGAGACAGAGGTGGGTGACGTCTGAAGTGGTCGGGTTTTAGATAAGCAGGAAGAGATCAGCTTTACTTCCTTAGTTCGTTTGCACCAAACTGACATGACATTTAGATATTGGCTATTGGTGGAGACAAATTTAAAGTCATGCACTATCTCATGCAGTTCTACATTTAAGTCATATTTTGCCATGAACAGATATTAATTATGGCTTTCATGGTATGAGGATTTTCTATTTATAAAGTGTGCACAAGTTCTGTGAAATGTGAAAAACTATGGCCGAAATTTTTGTTGTTGTTGTTGTTGTTTTTTGCTAGGAGACACTTAGCAGTCATTTAATGAATATTTCTTGGAATTTTATTTTTTCTATGGCAAATGCATTGAAATTACAAAGGGCAGATGTTAGAACTTGCAGTAAGTATAGAACTGATACCGCTGAAGTGGAAGCTGTTAAGATTTAGGCTGTTGTGTTACTAAATTATTTAAAGATATTAAATTTAGGTTTTCAGTTAAGATAACATACAGTATCAGGGCACGTGTGGTTTCATGCAAAATGAGAGCCCTTGTGGACCAGCCAAATTCACAAGCATTGCAGCACAGAAAATCGGGTGAAGAACAGTATCTCTCACCATAAGTAACAATATTATCCATTCTTTTTTTACTTAAGGTCCAGTCTTTTCTCCACCTCACACCCATACCCTGCCTATTTGTGAACCCCTCTCCCCCCCAACAGTATTTCTGTAAATTACTAGTCATAAGTTTCACTATTCACTTGTCAATAGTTTTGAGAATCTGTTCATTTTGTAGCACTGTGTCTATCCTTGACCTACTAGTTTATAAATATTTATGAAAAGGAAAGGTGGTTAGTGAAGTTTCTCATATATTATGAACCTTCAGTTGCCTGTTACTGTCAAAGATCAATACTGGACAGTCACACAGGACTATGTCAGTAGTGTGTGGAACCCCATGTCATGTTTTTTGTCTGGATTAATGCCTGCCTGCCTTTTCTTCAGCACCATTATAAATGTCTCAACTTGTCCAAAGTCCCAAGGCTTCTTTGCAATAATTTGGTAGTACAGTAGGCCTATATTGATCCACATGTTTGTCCAGATTGGCTCCAGACGCCATACAATACGGAGGTGTTCCGCATGACTAGGGACGGAACTTGGTCAGACATGGTTTGTTCAGTACACTCCATGGTCAGTATTCATAGGGAGGGGAGGGCAATCAAGCTGTAAAAGATATTGATTGTTGAAAGAGTAAATAGTCTAGCTCACGTTACATAAATAGCCATGCAAGCAAGTTTTGCTTTTCCAGCAGAGAGTATTTGTCTCTAATAAAGACAGTGAAACTCTAATCATAGCCACAAATAGCTGTTAGACCAGGTTTTGAGGGTGTGTTATCAGAGGGTTTGTGTAATCCAGAATGCTTTCTGTAAGGCACAAAGTTATTGGGACTGTTGAAACAGAGTGTTCCAAGCAAGGAACTGTGTTAAACAGTGTTTGTATTAGCTGTATTTATATGTTCTCCATTCGTAGCTGGATACTTACAGTTGTTGTTGTGTCTCTTGTGAGACATGCTTTTCTGGCAGCTCAGTTCTGATTAATTTTTGTATAATCTCATTCTGATCCTTTATAATTTTGCATTAAGTGTTTTTGTTCTTTTTTTTTTCTTTCAGTGCAGGGGTGAGAGGGTGAGGAGGAGGGGAAGGGATTTTCTACCCAAATGAAATTTGTGGGCTTATATTATAATATGCATTGTCTACTTTGCAATGCGGCAATAGGGTTCTACTTTTATTGCAGTTTATATTTCTTCATCTCTGCTACTAACAATCTTTCCTAAGTTGCTTTCTTCCATGTCAGTCTACACAGTCCATTTCATTTCATTAGAGTCCATTCCTTCATACTGTTATTCAGAAGACAGAACAATATGTTACATGTTCAGGGAGCGATATAAAATTGTATTAAAATTACAAATGTTATGGACAATTAGTATCCAACTGTGATATAGATTACAGTGGTGCCTTAAAAATGCATGGGTAGATTTATCAGAAATTTCAGTCCTTTTGTTTTTGTCATTGTTAAGCAATTTTTCAGATCAGTTTAAAATTTTGAATTTTGTCATCCTTGAACTGATGACTGTCCTGCAGTGTAAAGCTGTTGTGCACCATATCAACTTGTAAATCACAAATGTAGTCATCAGGTGTTCCATTCATAGAGTGGGAGTGCGTGCTAGTTGTTATAACACACAGAATAGCATGACTTTATTATGGTGTTTTCTCGATCACACCCTTTTTATTGTTTCCGGGAGTTTTTGTAAAGGCCTTTGTAATTTAATGTCATAGTGTGTTTTTCATGTTTTTATTTCTTTTTCAGAGTTATATGACACAGCAGTCAACACAAGTCCAGCTAAGCACAAAACAGTCAGACTGCTGAACAGCCTGGTATGGTTGAATATCAAATAGCAGCCTGCTATTAACACACAGTCTCAGTTTTCATGTGGGAACAGTAATCCTCACATCCTCACTTCATTCAGGAGACAGCTGTTTAAGAGGAGGGGCATTCAGCTGTTCAGTTTTGCATACACTGATGTTGATGCTCTGACCTTTTTTCTTCCGTTGACTTCATGAAATCCTGGATGGGTTCATGACAAGTGATCAGTGTTTTCTGAAGCAGGAGGATTGATGAATATCTGAGATATTTTGTGGCATGAGAAACTTCATGAAGTTATACTAGGCAAACATTCAGTTTATGTATGATAGAGTGTGAACAGGTGTGACTGTCACCACATGAAATTAGCTGTTTCTAAATAAATATTTACATTATAAAAAATAGATTATATAAATCACCCATAATTCCATGGCTTCCAGCGAAAACGACACACAGCGTGCAGCAGCCACAGTAATGGCCTCAACCTCTCAACAGCTGTCGTCATCGTCTTCATCAGCCTCATCATCATCATCTACAGCAACTTTCCCAGGGCAGCATATTGATTACCAGAAGTTGTACAATCAACCAGAGAGGCCGAGAGGCTTATACCAAATTATGTGGTCCAAAATACAGATGGTGTTCATCTACCTGTGGGTCCTGATACAGACGCTGTTTCTTATAGCTGGACTGACCGTGCTTCACTTTTCCACATTTTCAGTCCTTGTTGTGTATCTTGTGAATGGAGTGGTCAAGCGCAAGAGAGAGTTTTTGCCCCAGTACTGAACTGCAGTTGGGTGTGGAAGACCTTTGCTATGTATGATGTTCTTGTACATCCTAGCCCTTTGGTCCAAACAGCGCTTGGACATGCATGTACAGTACATCCCAGAAGCGGTATTCTTGTGTCATATGCAGTGGATCCCAACAACTCATTTTCTGTGTAATGAACTGTTCTTTCATACAGGAGTGCAATATAGCCTTAATCATGCTGAAGATCCGCAAAACCATAACTCAAAAAACCCACATACAAACTATTGAACTCATAGTAATTTGGTGACAGCACTATTCAAAAAACATAATGTAGTGAAGGGGTTAATGATTCTGAATCAGACAAAGTTGTCCAATAAGGAAAGACACAACTAGCAAGATGGTGAAAATAAAGAATGAGCGGATGAGTGTCAAGAGTAGTTAAGAGTTTATATCCCTCCAGCTGAAAAGAGAAACAATATGATAATTAATGAGTCCTTGGAATCATGACCTAGCTAGTGCCTGACGAGACTGAAGGTGGTATGAGAAGTGAGAATGGCTGAAACATCTACAAGGCTCTCTTCCTGTGAAGATCATTGTCCATCATGCTGCAATCATGGGTGTAATCATGCAGTCACATTTATAAGCTAGAAAGGTCTGAGTAGATTCTCTGCACAGTCAGGTTGTGGAATAATACCAGTATCTCATCAGTAGTGTAGATTGGAAACAGAACAGATAAGGTTGACATCTGTCTTTGCACCAAGAAACAGAGAAAAAAAAATTTCACAAAAAGTAAACTGAATGACAGAATTTCCATAACTCTTGAGACATTGAAGGGAACTTGCAAGAATGTGGACAGTCGGTGATTATGTGGAGATTTTGACTACATCAAACATGTTGAAATGTTGTTTTAACTTTGTAATGCTTTTATGAAATCATGTAAATTGTGCATTTGTTTGTTATTTTTTTATTTTTTTTGTGTGTTTTTTTTGTTGTTTTTTTTT
>JAWQUT010000220.1:417440-427743 GCA_033807755.1 Ellobium chinense
GGAGAGAAGGAAGGGGGCAGGAGACAATAGTTTAAAGGAAGAGGTATTTTTCAAACTAGTGTAGAATTTGTATCCTGATTTTGGAAAATAATTTTTAAATCTCATCGCATAATGTGGAAGAGCATGATTTAAGAGTTTAGTTTAAGTTTAAGCATTCACTGATGGTCAGGGAAATACTGTTTCAGCAACATGAAGATGACTTACGTCAAAATTGTGGCTCTAGTCAATTGTTGTCACTAGATTTAGTTTCCTATTGTTTATTTTACAGATAGATGAACAATATTGAATGATTCAAAATGATACTGTCAAGCAAATTACGAGCAGTTTCAGTAAACTTTGTATTTCTGTTATTAGGCGGGAGGCGCAATCAATGGAAAGAGCAAACAGAAATATGGTTATACCAAAGGAAAAAGAGAAAGTTCCTCTGAACTTGGAAGTTTGTTAGCTTAAGTTCAGTGAACTAATCTTAGCTTTACTACTTCATTGCATTTCATTCATTTACAAATTCACCCTGATGAAATCATATTGCTTTAGGTTTCCAAGATGATGTGAATCCTACTACCCATGAGTAGTGTCTTCACCTTTAGAAACAAACTTAAGACCGAATTGTTTAAAGCAGGATTTGATATTCAGTAGCCAACCTGTTTCAGGAATTGTATGTACGGCGATGGTATAGATGACAATCATATCAAGTTGTATGTGAGTCGGTGTGTTTATGTGCATGTGTGTGCATAAGCTGGTGAAGTTAATTGGTTCTCTTGTATTTTTAGTATTAATTTTATACATTTCGTGTAAAGTAAACTAAATAATTATGCAGCACCTTGGACCACTGTCGTAGTGAATTTGTGTGCTATATAAATAAATTAATTACATTACAATTACATTACATTGCCTACAGAACCTGTTTCCAGTGCATAGAAATGATTGAATTACTGCCATGTGTCCAAGAATTATTTTAACACTCTTCGTATGCATTGTTGACACTCATTCAGTTCCTTCTTTTAGTCCAGTAGATGTGCTTCAGATTTCATAAACACATAAACAGTCAAATGGATGCTATCATTGTAGCTTCCTCCATTGATGCTTGATCAGTGAAAATGAGACTGTTTTGCATTTCATGGGACATTGTTAAATTTCCTAAGGTAACATACATCATACATGAAGGAAAGTTTGCCTTATACTGATTTCCCAGGTTGGCCGCATTTATTCTTCCCAGAATGCTTCTCACTTGTATCAATACTCAAGATTTTTGTTGTTGTCATGAATTTGTTGACTGTAACCCAGAGTGTAGATCCTTTGCAATGATATGTTTTTAGCAGATGGCTGGGCCTGACACCTTCCCCACTTGTCTATGGATTCAAGTGGAACACCAGTTGAGGCCAGTCAGTCAGTTATTGGAATAGCAAATGTTTCAGAATTTTCAGATGCATATGTGTGCTTTACAAGATAGTATAATTGATCATACGACATTTTGTTGGGTCACCAGAGCTTAGCCAAGTGCTTGGTATGTCTCAGTTGTGCATTTACTATTAAATGTTTGAATTTCCTCTTTGTATGTAAAGACACTACACTTTATTGAGAATACTATCATGGTTGTGAAAAGGTATGGTTGCAAGCACAGATTTTGGAATCTGACAGGAAGGTTATGTTCTGGATTGCATCTTTTTGGCATGTACTTTGTTAAGCATTAACACTTAGCAAATTAATTACCTTTTCAGTCCCAAGACCCCTCTGAAGATGTAAATTCTTGAAGTGCCTTAGTCACATTTTCTGTGATATTGGCACATATAGGAACGAAACTTTGGACACAGTATTGTGACCTGATACACAAAATGTTAAAGTTCATAAGAATGAGAGAAATGACATGTCAATGATAAGCAATGATAAGTTTTTTAACAGGCTAGAACAAAAGTACATTATCCAAGGGTCGACTGTCGTATTGTATGAACTTCTATTTTATCACATTTATTTTGTCAATTTGCTACCAAAAGTTGAATAAAAATACCCAGGACAGTTAGCACATGCATGGAACATTATGTTATGATGATATACCAAAGCCTGGTAAACAAGTTTATGTGTCATAGAATATTTATTTAGTGAATTATCAGTCTGACATCCTGTTTTTTCATTTGTAATTTCTTTGAGCTGTAGCACATTACTGAAAGTGGCTGTGACAGTATTTAAAAGAGCTCAGGTATTTCTAAGTAAAACCTATATATTTAGTGGAATGAAAAAAGCCAAAGTTTTCAAACTCAATAACTGCAATATTTTAAGAACCTTCAAAGAAACCTTGATAGTATGTACTTCAATAATTTGTTTCCTCCTTGTTAAGAACCAATATGCATTTAAATGTATGGTTTCATAATAAGCTCTCCTCTTTTACCATGCCTGAAGCCATATGTATGACTGAGATGTAATTGTATTTCAAAAATGTATTTTTATTTTTGTTTATCCAAGAGAAAATGGAACTTGAACCCAGGATCACTTTGCTGTGGACATTTGTTTGTAGATCATTTACATTTTCCAGCATTTCCTCCGGGTCAAATGAGATAGGGCAACATTTCTCCCTTGGCATAAACTTTGACAGGAAATTCTTAAATTTTGAGGGGAATCATAGATTTTCTCAAAATCTATTCAGTTTCTGCACAGGAAATAAAGGGGGGCCTGTGTGTGTTAATAAGTTTTTTTATGGAGATTTTGAAATTTAAGAGGCACATCATGCAATCATGTGGTGTGGAGAAATCACTGACTGTCTTGTCATGGTCTCTAATCAGCTTGTGGAGTTGGCAGTACAGTAGTTTACTGGCTGGCCCAAACAAAGTTGACTATGTTTACTGTCTAATAACATCATAAGTTAAGAAAAGAACTGAAATGAATTTTTGAACACAACAATGCACTGATATAATCTATAATTGTTGCAAGTTTCATTGATCTTGGTGCTGTACTTTGGTCAAAACACAACAATTGAAAACACATGTCAATAAAACATGTTGTGCCAGGGCGAATGTGTTTGATGTAATCAACACCAGGTATGCTACTGATTGTTAGACATGAGTTTGTTAATTTTTCTGCGTGACAGAACTTAAGCACCTAGATATTTGAAATTGGCAGACAATACCTATTAGCTGGTGCGTGGTAAATCTGAAGGGCATGCGCTTAGAAGATTGGAATTATCAGTGTTATTAAATTGTGAAGGGGGGNGGGGGGGGACCAGTAAGTCTGCTCTCTCAGGGGATTGACTGCAAAGGCATAGGCATTGCTTGTCTCATGGTCTTGTATTGAGTTTCTCGTGTATGTTGTTTGCTTTAATGTTATTTCCCATTCCCAGTCAAAGTGGGAATAAAAAATAGATGGCCGTTCTCAGTCGTTGAAATAAACCATTTAACAGCAAATATGTAGATATGAAATTTTATGAATATTTTCTCCATACTGCACAATCACACAATTTGCTCCTTAACTTAACTTTCAAAATCTCTCCTCCTCCCCCCCCCCCCCCCCCCNTCCCCCCCTTCTTTCCTGCACTCTAAAGTTGGCATGTCTTGAGAAAACCTAACATCCCTCTATAACTTACAAATACATGTATTCCCACAAATTTTGAACAAGGGGTGAATGTCTCCCCTAACTCATACAACCTGGAGAGAACACGTTTTTTTTAGGTTTTTGACACTTATTAGGAGGGCAAATCACTCATTGTGTACAACCCAGTTAATCCGCTAATATATTAAATCCCCTTTTTCTAGTGCCCTGCCAGCCAGTGTCAGGGTGTAGGAATATGTAAAATGACGCATTCAGTTTAAAGTTTCAGGTACAATTTGAGCCTTCTAGATAAAAAAAATAAAGTGTGTAGGCCTATGTATTTGCACGCGGTCAAAACCAGCCAAATGAAAAATTGGGGATCAAATCAGAATTCGAGGTGACCTTTTTCGAAAGACATTTGTGAAAAATTTTGGGCATTGATCCCCCTTTTTCTTCCTGTTAAAAGATTGGGCTAAAGAAATATTTTATCATCCATGGAAGAAATTTCCCAAAATCACAGTGGTATATGTAGAATAACGTAAAATGTTAATAGGGCCAAAAGGAGAAAAAACAATAGTTCCCTAAAACCTTTATGTTTGTTGATTGCTCTGTTATGATTGGCTACCAGCAAGCTTCCCCTACCTATTCACTTTCAGACATTGTTGTTATTTACTGTCATGGGTCATAAGGGCTTTCATCTTTCGCAGGAAGCAGGATTATGCGGGGCTCAGAATAACAATTCAGATCAGAAAACGGGAGCAAAATCTAACAGTAAACGAAACTGATTTTCCCAAAATTTAACAATTTGAAGAACATCAGAACTTAGATCTAGTATGGAATGAGCTTCACCAACATACACATTGAATAAGTTTTATTATTTTGTGTACTTTAGCTATATCAGGTTAATTACTTTTTCAGTCACAAGACCCCTTCTATGAGGTAAAGTCCTTGTATAATTTAATCACATATTTGTGACATAGGTACATTAAGGTAAGGTACACAAAGTGTTAATCCAAAATAAAACAAAATATTGTTCAGAGATATCAGCTTGTTTGAGATATTCTGTGCCATTCTAGGGGATGGAACTTTCTTTGGCTAATGCTGGTTTATAAAATTCATATAGTATGTTGTAGATGTTCAAGAACATACGAGAAGTTACTTAGTCTTATATTAGACTTTTGAAATTGCCTCAGAAATGGTAATTTGAATTCTGTTTTAATATGACTCCAAACTCCACTTTCCACAGCTGTAATGCAAGCTTTTTTGAAACTGTACCATTATTGTCTTGCTATGATTTTACCATTACATTTATTTGGTAACTTATATCTTATCCCTTGACAATGTTGCATGACATGTTTTGTAACCAAACATGCTCCAGTTAGTGTTTTGCAATGCATTATCAATTATAAATAATAAAGATGGAGGATGATAAATAGACCTGTGTTATTTGATGTGTCGTGTTCAACCCATGAAAACCATAGTTATTGCACTGGTCGCAACACCACAGCGTCATTTTTGTTTCATGTTTAGTCAGAGCCTTGGCCTATTTTCCATTTCAAGGGGAGCTTTTGTAATAGATTTGAATTAATATTTCGACATCTTTGTTACAAGTATCTTTTGCAAATCAAGCAAAACATTTGAACGGTTTTATAGATATTGTGAAATGTATTAAATAATGATAAAGCAGCTGAAACATCTGAAGTATTTCAAAGAAAGCTTATTCTCTAAGGCTGCATTTATGCATTTATATTATGAACATAAGAACTTTAATGTGTTCTCAAATGTTTCATGATAATGTTTCATTAAGAAGTAGTTGCCTTTTATGTATGTCTTTAATCATTGCACATTTGCATAAATGGCTTTATATTTATAACAACTTGACTCTGTGAATAATTTTAGTTAGGAGTAGTCAGTGTGTTACCTTCATGATGTTTAATTCACAATATAGAGCAATGACTATCTCCTAGATAAATCTAGGCATGGGTGGTGCTTACTGAGACATAAAATAGAATTCAGAGATCTTTTATTTGCTGAAGGTCATGTTATGTAATTTTTGAAACTTTAAACTTTTTACCACAATGCTGAAAGTTTCCTGCCCTGTAGACAATTACCTTTTCATTACAGGCCTCGAAGAGTAAAGATTTGTTGTGGCATAACAGCCTCACCCTCGTTAACATTTTGCATAAATGGGATGGTGTGACAGCTAATACTGGGTGAAATTATCTCAGTTAGTGTTTACAAACTACATGTACCAGGCTCTATCAACTGTTAGCAGATGACAGGGATGGCATGTAACATTACCACCATGAACCAATGCAAAGTAAGCATTTTCACACATGGGACAGCAAAATCCAGTGTTTAGGTTACCTCTCAGATATCCATACTCCATTTTGGGAACAATGAAACATGGTAATATCCAGTGTTGCCGCTCGTAGGGATTTTCCCCAGTGGTAGGGTAAAATAGCTTTTCATACATTTTTGGAAAAAAATTATGAAATATAGGGTAAAGGGAATAAACTGCCTAGTTTTGTTTTGTGAACAGAAAACTATAGGATTTCTTCCCACAAAATTTGCTTCAAAATTTTGATTAGGGAAATTTGGGGGAAAAAATCACTCTCAATTCCTGTGAGCATGGGCTATACTCAGGTATCCATGATATTTATTTCAGCATTTGGTATAATGTAACGGGGCAAGGATATAAGGTTATTTTGCATGACTCAGTTTAATGTAAGTAACAGTTTAATGTTCAGCTGTAAAGCAGTTGTTCTATTGCACCTAATAAATGCACAACGTATTCTACAGAGGACATATAGAGGACATCATTTCTCTTTTTCCAAAGTGTCAGAAAATAGGTCATAGTTCTCTCACATTCATGTTTTTCATTAGAACGACTTTTTCATTTTTATGTACCTCACACTTTTGAGGAATAATTTGCATTCTGCTAACTAATGGTTCATGAATATACTCCTGTGATTTTTTTTTTTTTAAACAGCCCCAAATCTTTTATGTCAGCAGGTCTCTCTACATAAAATTGTACGTCTTCCACCATAGTAGTCATGGTTTTACCTTGAAAATTTGCAAACTATTTTGGGTAAATATTTGGTTATTATGGAAGTCCGTAACGTGAAACCAGCCCTGATCACATTATTCATGGTCTTTGTTTTTTCTTAACCAAAAACTTGCCTGATCAAGAATTCATTTTCCATTGTAAACTAAGCAGAGAAATGTTCATTATGTGTTTCTCACAAACAAATGTTAAAGCAACTCCTGGACTTTGCCCATTTTATTACCAGTTTAAATAATGAAAAAAATGAATTGTAAATGTAGTGGTGTGATAGTGCCATGCTGTTTTTTCTCCCTAGTTGAGGTGTGATGGCCAAACAGTTTGTACATACAAGACTCATCAGAGGACTTTGCTTTTTGTTTTTTCATTAACTTTTAAACCCGTTGCATTTTTGCAGATGTTTTATGTGTGTGTATGTGTAGGAGGAGAGTGCAGTTGGAGACGTGCTTTGTAGTTAAATCATGTGGATAAAATTGTCTGTTTCTCTGATATATGTGTTAGAATCTGTTCATGTGTTCTGATCTGTATGTTAAAATCTGTGTGAATGTACTCTGATGTGGGTGTTGTCACAAACTCACTGGTATTTTCACAAGTGCTCACTGCAACACTGCCATTAACTAATCTATCACTAAGAGGCGATATGAGAATGTTGCTTTAAAGCATCACACATTACATGAAGGGCCTCATGACAGTTCATTGGATCATGGCTAAAGAGGTCAGATACAAAGCATTGTGGTGTTTTTTTTTTAAATGAAATGCAAACATTAAACTGTAAAATTTTGTTGGATAGGACAAATGTTACTCCATGAAATGGAAATTTGCACCTGTAATGAACACTCCTGCTGCTACCCAAAGTAAATAATATACTAAAAATTCATTGATGAACATTGAATTTGGTCATGAAGCCCTTCATAAACATACAGACATGCATTTTGTGAAAGAAATACAAAATGAGAGAGATGAGATGAGATTTTACTTATGGTAAATATGAGACTGAAAAGTGAGAACATCAGATGTAGCAGTATATTCGTACTTCACACAAAGCTTACAAAGTTTACCTTAATCATAGTGTTTTCACTTGATCTTGATATACTATCGAAGTGTTTTGTGTCCTTTTACATGAGGATGTGATTTCCGGAAAAAGTGGGAAATGGGTTTTTGGGAGGATCTAATATTCAGCAAGCCCTGCATAATGTTTGACTCCTATGTGTAAGAATGCAGAAGTCTGTAGTGATAATAAAGGACATCAAACTAGCAACAGTACTTCGTATTGTGGAAGAACATACCATAATTGGTAATCTTCTTAAAATGAGAGGCGTTAACTGGAAATAACCATATCTGCATTTCCTGTAGGAGTTACTATTCTATATCAAATTATTTACTAATAATAAACCCTTTGAAATATTTTGAAAGGAACCCTTTTTTGATGAAAGGAACCTTATTTTGATGGAAGAAACGATTCTTTTGATGGAAGAAGTTTTTGTGAGTCAAGTTCAACTCTAGAAATTTGCAAAAATTAGGTCTCCTTTTAAGAAAAACAAACTATTACAGGAGATCAGAATCAACTGTGTTAACCACGTGGTTAACTTCAACATAGAACATGTTAAAAGATTGTTTAAAGTGCTGTAGACACTGATATACCGGTATTATTTATGAAGAGTAGACATTTGCAACAGATGTCCATCTGCTACATTTCAGAAATTAAAGTCAAGGTGTTTGAAAATATTCGTTTTGTCCAGTGGTTCATTTCACAAATTTCTCTACAAGTATATTCTATGGTAGATCTATCTCTGTTCAGGTGTTAGAAACATACAGCTCCTTTTAATAGACTGCTGTCAGCTATTATGCATGCCAGTTATCTGGATATGATAAGCCACAACTCCAACAATCACTACTTCCCCTTTCTACATTTCCATTGTGAGAGGAATATGACTGGCTGGTGTGGTCTATTACAGTTACTTATAATGGTGATGCATCTTTGACTTAAGGAAGCGAGATTTGCTGATGCAGTCACATCGCTATTGTTATCAATATTTTGTTAAAGTCAGAAGTAAGCTTTGTTTGGAGTTGACTAATCAAGAATGGTCTACTAGGCCCTGCCTCATCACAAGTTATCAACATGTTTTCATGGAGTTACAGAAGAATCAGAATGTACAGTACTGTAGTCAGACAGAAGCCAAGAGAACTGTGGCATAGCTAGGAAGTAAGTAAAAAGAAACAGTCCTCAATTACTGTAAGCTTCACAAAATAACTAAACAGTTCAGTTAAAGTATTCCACCTGTTCATTCTTTATCTTTGGTTTTGTCTAGATATGACAAGAAACCTGACAGATGGAATTCAGAGATGTGGCGTCTCAGAAAATAATAAGTTTCAAACAAACATCAGGAAAGAACTGAGCTGACTGAAATCAGTCTCGCAAAATTTTTATGAAATTGGGAACCAGTTAGGCAACTAAGACACTGGGACATTATCCATTCTTGGACTGGCAGTAGGAGACATTTATGCCGCACTGTTTTTGAGGTCAGCTGTTCCAAGATTTTAATTTCAGTGTTTGTGAACTACAACAATTTTGTTTTGTTGCTCCCTCTGTACTGTTGAAAGCCTTACACTTCTGTTGTAGAGAAATAAAATCTTTGCACTAAAATATCGTTAATTTTGTTTTGGTTTTATTTTTTTTTTGTTAACAAAGTGTATATGTGGCGATCAATTCCTGTTCGACGTTACAGTTTATATTGGTCCATCTAGTTCCCATCTCTCTCTCTCTCTCTCTCTCTCTCTCTCTCTCTCTCTCTCTCCCTCTCTCTCTCTCTCTGTCTCTCTCTCTCTTGTCTTGCTCGCTCCTCTCGTCTCTGCCCTGTCTTTCTCTAAATATGTTATTTTTAGCACGCCATCCACCTTGTGTTCTTCTCAATATTTTGCTTCAATACGGCCGTGGAGTTCGATGATAATTTGAACTACAGATCTGTACATGTCCGTTTATGCTGAAACATAAATATGCGTATTAACCTTAATATATTCTGCGCCGCATGGCGGCTTGCTGACAAAGCAAGGGAAACGAATCAAAATTTTCCTTTCTGCCCCTGACATTATTTGCGTTATGTCCCTTGAAATTACAGACGGTGCAACACATTTTGTTCGGTTTTGTAAGTCAATATTATGCTCTCCACGAGCTACAAACAGGGCAAAAGGTAAAATATCAAAAGGTCAGTAACAGTAACTCTGCAACATTTCTTTCGCTTCACCTAGTTTTTGACAGAAGCTTGGTCAGTTGGCACATTTACTTGGGTAGAATTGAAGAAGCAAAAGGCGCCCTCAGGACAGTGCCCAGACACTATCATTATCTAGAAACTCTTGTCATGTGCGCTTGTTGTTTCCTAACCACACCTTTAATCCAGAACCAAATGGAGGGTGGGAGATTCTTGATGAGAGAACCAAACTGTGTATGTCCATTCTTTCAAACAGGACATTTCAAGTTTATTTCATAAACACAATAGCAAGACTCATCTCTGTTGATGGAACGAAGGGGAAAGGGAGGAAGGTAGAAGCACAAGAGATGTGAAGAAGGAAAAAAACATTTAGAACATGGATTAAGGGAAGGCACTACTTGTTCTCAGAGGTTGTGATACAGATAATATAGTGCGCAATTTATCACCATAGGTGCACTAGAAGTTCTATGCAAAATTGCATACCAAAAGTGCTGATTGGTGCGTGTATCCCCCCCCC
>JAWQUT010000220.1:447651-461916 GCA_033807755.1 Ellobium chinense
AGGAGGGGAGGATTGGGCGCTAATATCTGAAAAGAAGAATGTCATGCTGAATTTTCTTTTCTCGGGTAGAGAGGTGTAGAGGTGACTTGTCTTTGATTTTTCAAAGATCCGAAAATCACATTTGAAACACCTGAATATATATCAGATAGAGTCTATATCAAAGAATCTTCTATGCGCTGCGCCAAGTTCGTACGCACCATCTAAAGATCCAACGAAAATAGTCCAAAAGATGTATTGCTCGGGGCAACTTTTTGCGTGGATGCTTAATAGAGAGTTGCTGATCCACCATCTTGTGATGAAACGAAGCGTCCTCCATTTTGTCGAGGGAATAAGCAGTAGGAGACGTTTTACATGAAGACCCTACAGATGATCTCATCCTTATACAAAACAAAACAAAAATGGTAATCCGAGAGAGTTTCACCAACCCAATGACTAATGATAAAGGTATGGAAATGGCTCTGAGAAAACTATTCCATGGTGAGCCATGCATAAGCTGTTTGAAATAACAATGGTGCAACTTTCAATTTCATCAAAAAGCTTTGCATTTTTTACGTTTTCTATATTACTGACTACTACATTGTTTTCATGGAAATAAACTTCAACTCCGACAACTTTCTTTTTATGACATAATACGTGACTATGATCTACTGATCATTGTTTCCCGTCCTGAGAATTTTTTTTATATTAACGATGGGATTATTGCGACCACATCACTAAATCTGTTTTAAAATACTACCTGGGTAGCGTGTACATGCAGGGTTAAGGTAATTCTTAAGACGATTTGAGATCCCATCGTTAATACGCAAGCTCTCACTTGTTTTATCATTAGTCATAGTTCCAGAATGTATTTTTCCTTTCTGTATAGACTGATAAATAGAAAACCTCACTTTGTTACATTCGACCTTTGTACACACAGCAAAACCAGAGATTCGCCAGCTCGTCAAGCAAACCTGGGCTCTTTCGGTCCGCACAACCCCTTTGCCAAGTCAAGCTTTTTCAACAGCTCATTAGCCTGGGCGCAGTAATAGTTCATTATATAGGAAATTGGACGTACAGGTTTGTCGGATATGACAAAAGTAGTGACACATCCTAGAGCACATGTGCGCCATGCGCAGTGAACGGGCTAAAAGATTCTGTCCTCAGTGTGAAGATCTGTGTGAGGGAATTTAGCCCAGTCTGTTTCCAAGCAATATTGAAATACAGCCCATTTCGCGTAATGACAACTCCATGAAAGTATCTTTAAAGTTATGACTAAACGGAGATGAAAACGCGTCGCTGTAGGGAAACGCTTTGAAATGAATATAATTTTTTTAAAATGGATGATTCATCTGTATAAGTAAATAAGGGTTTTCAAAGAGTTGAATTCTATTGTATGTTGGACATTTCACTGGTACCCCGATCACTGAACTCCCGTTGTAGAGAGGTAGTTTCCAGATAAAATATTATTATTATTATTTTTACCATTACAATTGTTGTTATTATTATTATTTTTATCATCATCATTATTATTATCATTATTTTCTGGTTTCAACAAAAGTTGTGATTAAGAAAGAGTTTGAAAGCAACGGTTATAGAGAGCTCACCGATTAAGTGGAGCAGACTGTTAATTGTTCGCTTCGTGTCGTATGCTCTTGCTGGCGACATGGCATCGAAGTATCGAGATGGTCGATACTGAATGCACCGCTATCAATCCATCGATGCCACGTGAGTCTTTCGTGACGTGGGGACATCCGCGCTTGATTGCGAGGGTCGTGGATGGTAGGGTCCAGCAGAATTGCAGCAGTGGTGACGGGGGGTTAAGCATAAATTAGGATATAAAATCGTCAAAGTTCTTACAAAAGGGCGTTAGAACAGACTTCTGACATCAGACGAACTGGTAGGTTTCCGTGATCCTGATCTTCGCTGTTGTCAAGACGTCTGCTACTCTTTGAGAAGTTAGCAGACGATCTTTCTAAGAGAGTAGAGAACAGGTAACTTTACTTCGTAACTTTGAAAGCAAACGTGGGAATCAGGCGCTTAGGTTTTAGGTTAGATTAGACGGGGGATTGTCTTGGCAAGATTTCTTCACAGTTCAAGTTCACACCTAAAAGCTGAAAGTGGGTCAACCGCTGCTCTTCGCTGTTCAGTCTTGTAATTGGTTCTTGTAAAGGTAAGTAGACTGTTGTGATTATCATTTGAATATTGTGTTGTGTCTTTTTTGTTGTTGTTGCTCTCAAGATACCGGATTAGGTTTATATTTATTTTGCCAACAAACAATGGAACTTTGTGTTGTTTTGTTTGCTGGTGTATATTTTTTAAAATATTTTTATCAAGACATGGCCTCGGTTTCTTTATAACGGTTACGTCTTGCCAGTGGCATGGATGTTTGTTTGCTGGTGTATATATATATATACAGTATATATATATATATATTTATATTTTTACCAGGACATGGCCTCGGTTTGTTTATAATGGTTACGTCATGCTGGTGTAATGTGGTTTGTTTTTTTCAGACTACAGACTAGTAAACGTTGCCTTGAAAGTTAATGGCCGTATTCAAAAGAGTGCATCACTCTAAATAACATTACGGGAAGTGAAACTTGTTACGCCTTTTTGTCGGTCGAAGACACGTTTTAATACACAATTATCGTGGGAAAATGACTAAAGAGGAGGTCAGTCGTCCCTGTGCTTCGAAAATGGCAGAGGTCGTTGATCACGCTACTGAGAAAAACGCGGGGGAAACGTCTTTACGACACAAAGCAATTTGACGGGAAAGTACTGGCGCATTTTTCCCTAACCTGCCAAGATGGGCCGGTGCTGTGAAGTTGGCTTTCAAGACGCTAAATGTGGTGACTTTTCCGGTATCTTGGGCCTTTCTTTTTTTTTTTTGACACCTTCTTACTTCGGCTACTTTTTCGGCTAGTTTCTTCGAGTTGGATTAGACTATCTAATTTTTATGCATTTTTTAAATCATTTCCAGGTGAAATAGTGTGTATGTCTTATTGAAAACCAGGGTCAAAAGAACTTCGAATGTACATTTAGTAACTGAAGTGAGACATTGTTTTTATTTTAATGTCATTTCTTGCTTTTAAAAAAGTGGCTACTTCTTGGCCATTTTCGAGGTTTATGATGCCGCTTTTAAAGTTTTATTTGGCCCTTTCATAAAATTGGTCCTGGCAACACAGATATGGTCGTTGATCTCATAAGCAATATGGTATCTGCATTCAAAAATGGCCTACGCTTGGATTAGATCATTTTCCAAAGACAGACATAAATAATAGAGGCACTAAAATGACTGTCAGACAAATGGAAAGCTGGCACCGATTATAACTTGTGGTCTTTGACACCTATTGTTTTTTCTTCTTTTGGAAAAAAGAAAAAGGGGGGGGGGGGGGGGGNAACGCCCAAAGCTTTTCACAAATGTCTTTCGAAAAAGATCACCTCAAATTCTGATTTGGTCCCCAATTTTTCATTTGGCTGGTTTTGACCGCGTGCGAATACATAGGCCTACACACTTTATTTTTTTACCTAGAAGACTCAAATTGTACCTGAAACTTTAAAATGTATGTAGATTACATGTCATTTTACACATTTCTACACTCTGACACTGGCTGGCAGGACCCCAAAAAAGGGGGATTTTATATATTAGCGGATTAATTGGCTTGTACACAGTGAGTAATTTGCCCCTCTAATAGGTGTCACAAACCTTGTTTTAATTAGGTTGTTTACCTACTTACATTGCGGGGCTGGATTAAGTTAGTAGAGATATCAGATGCGTATAGCGAATGAAATATTTAATGGTAACCATTTATATCTATATATTATACTGAAGGAAAATTTGGTAACGATCTAGATCTGGTAAAGAAGCTGATAAGATGTATCGAGAGACTTTGTCAGCATTGTTTTCCTGAAGTACATGTAGATTTTGTGAAAGAAAAGAAGGGAAGATGGTATGAAGGAGCTGAGTTTGTGTTGATAGTGCTGGGCCTTGCTTGTTATGGTGATGGAAGTGAATGAAGCCCTGTGTGTCTTAAGCACAGTGGAACCTGCATGAGGTGACCATTGTTTGTGTCTTAGAGAAGCGAGAACCTCAGACAGGCGGTCTCCTTCTACAGATGGATTGGTTTGGTCAATTTTCTAGTAGTTTTCACATTATTTCAGAGCTTGTGCATTAAAGATTGGATCTCTTACTATTGTAAAAATTCCATTCACTCTGCATGTTCAACGCTACTTAGGGTGCATTCAGCACCGATGCACTAATGAAACTCTAATGATGGGAAGAGATCTCATCTTTAATGCGCAAGCTGTCTAATCGTCACGCTCATTCCACATTGGCCGAAGTCTTTTTTTTTTTTTGAGGTTTGAGAAATTTGACGTTCTTAACCTGTTGCTGAAAGTAAAACTAGGAGGCAGATGTGGTTTAGCATGTGAAATTAGGAATCAAAACTCTACATTTGTTTTGAAAGGAAAAAGAAGACAAATGGAAGATCATATTCATATAAATAACTCAAATCATTAAAAAATGACTTAGGCCAGTGTTGAATGAGCATGAGAAATGCTTCTTGATGGTGGGCTGGAGAGGCTTTTCAGCATTTTGAATAGGATAAATCTTTAAATTAAGGGAAAATCACATTTTGACGTTAGTGGCTGCCAATCACGGAATAACACCATAGACTAACGGACCCTTTAAATTTAGGATGCCTTGTCAAACAGATTTTCATTGATCGTAGTGATAACATAACAATCTTAGTAGATGTTACTGTATTTCGTTTATAAATGGCTTGACTTCGGCAGGCAGTCCGTCGTATCGTCATGTTTTGTTTTTAAAAATTCAGTGTTTTAAAATAAAATGAGATCAGAAATTAAATAATACAGTGAGTCTGAAAATTCTACATGGGATCAGAGAGTGGGCCAGTTAGAATTATTTGGCTGGTTTACCTGCAAACTAGTTGGTTTCTAAGGAGGCCATGCAAGTCACTACATGCATAGATCAAGACTAGACTGTATAGTAGCCCCTCACCCTTCCCCCGCTAGGGAGCGTCAGAACTAGGCAGTGGACATTTTTTTTTGAATAAGCAATTACCGAAGGTATCCCATCTTATTACTTTACAATCTTTAATAGCACAGAATATGCCTTCAGATTAGCCAGCTGACAGTCGCCTTACACGGTCTTTTCTTATCCTTATATTTTGTACAATTTTGGGGGAATTAGAATGAGAAGTTGTGGTCGCGTTTGATAGCTGGTTGCTTTAGAGATGTCAAACAGGCATATAGAAAGTACTAACGGTGGTCTCTTCAACCCGTTTACCATTGCAGGTGGTCGTGATATATAGAGAGTTGCGGCCCGCATGCTTTGAGAAACCAGAAACCAAAATTACTGTACAATCGAACCAGGTCCCGCAACTTGCGGGACCTGGTTCGATTGTACAGTAATTTTGGTTTCTGGTTTCTCAAAGCATGTCAATAAATAACTGAATGGGAGTATCAGATAATATTAATGTGTCCAACTTTACCCCGAAAATCTTCCTCTGATAATTAACATGTATCAGATTTACAACCGATGAACACCCATGATCACGTGACTGCGAGAGATTTAGAAAGAGCCCATTATGGACACTGGAAAGACTATCCTTTTTCAAATTCAAGGAATACAGTTTGGGCCAGCAGATCTTCTCTTTCTTTCTCTCTCTCTCTCTCTCTCTCTCTCTCTCTCTCTCTCTCTCTCTTTCTTTCTCTCTCTCTCTCTTTCTCTCTCTCTCTCTTTCCTTCTCTCTCTCGGGATCTCCTTCCTTCTCTCATTGTCTCTCTCTTTTTTTCTGCAGAATGTCGTAAATTTCTCAGAATTTTTAAAGCTTTAACTTTGGGCCTTTGACATTCTTCTTCTTCTTCTTTTTTTTGTTTTTAAAGACCGTTCCTGTCTCAGGACAATAAAACATGACTTGCCACTAACTCATTGGAGACTGACGACACTGGAGACCCTGAAACCGCAAACTTTTTTGATATGGACTGATGTGGACAGAATCAATAACACCTGGCTTTAGTTTCGTCATAGCAAATAAGGTGTAACAGAGATTACACAAAAGAGCTGTCATTGCCACTTGACACTCAGCCTACGTGCGCCCATTTATGAACGTCCTTTCACCGTGTTCGCAAAGTATCTGTTGATTGGTTGTAATAGTGGATGGATGGACAGACAGACGGACGGATGGACGGACGGACGGAACGGATGGATGGATGGATGGATGGATGGATGGATGGAAGGATGGATGGCGGGATGGATGGATGGAAGGATAGACGGAAGGATGGAAGGCGGATGGAATGATGGATAGATGGATGGATGAATGAATGAATGGATGGATAGCTTAGTGGACATACTGAGGAATAGATGAAGTGAAAGACTGACAGATGGATGGATGGATGGATGGATGGATGGATGGATGGATGGATGGATGGATGGACGGATGGATGGATGAATGGATGGATGGATGGACACACACAAGGATGGACAGATGGATGATTTTTAAAAAAACAGACAGCCGATCCAGGTATGCAAAGACGGATGAAGAAATGCCGGCATGAATGAAGGGATGAATGTACGAATCTAGCTAGAAGGGATGGGTGAAAGGAAGTCACTTTTTGCAGAACTTATTCAAGAAAATCAGAATCCGCTCAGATGGGAGTCGCTATCGCAGTTTTAATCCGTCTGCAACACCGCCATAACACGCGGAACTAAACCACTTATTGAGCCTGTCCCACCAGGCCGCGACCCCTCTCTTTCTTCGAAAATAAAATAAAAGCGCGTGAGCACACGCACGTGAGCGTATAAACGAAAGACGCCGCTTAATCGCAAATCTTTGTGAGAATGAGAGAAGTCGAGTTTAAAAGGAGTGGTGATTTTGTTGTTAGGAAGTACAACACTCAGTCACTTTTATTGCGAGAGTCTTTTAAACGACATTTGAGCCAGTTCTATTCCGGATCCATTTCGAAAATAGAAAACTAAGTGATGATTAGGTTGTAAGCCCGTACTCTGGATATTGCGAAACACAGTATGTCCTGGCTTGGATGCAATACTCGATGAACGCCAATTTCCAGATTTTACTTAGAAACACTAAAGTGTATCATTTTTGTAAAACAGCACTTAATACAGAGAAAAACATAGTTTTTTCTGTCACTCGAATTGCTTGGTGCTAATTTTGGTGCCATCGCTTAGTACTAATGCTAGGTGCCATTGCTTTGTACCGTTGCTTGGTGCCGTTACTTGGTGAGATTGAGTTTGCTTGGTGAGATTGCTTAGTGAGATTGCTTGATACCATTGCTTGGTGCCGTTTCTTGCTGCCATTGCGTGGTGGGATTGAGATTGCTTGGTGAGATTGCTTGATGCCATTGCTTGGTGCCGTTGCTTGGTGACGTTGCTCGGTGAGATTGCTTGGTGCCATTGCTTGGAGCAATAGTTCTGGCATAGGCTCATGTCGGGAAAGAGCGCTTATAGCTTTTCTTAGCCACATTTATGAAAACCCTGAACAAGTGCGTGCAATATTCCGGTATTTACTCTTATTGGTGAGTTATATAAATAAATAAATTCGCACCCTTCTATGGTACCATAAAATTATTGAAACTAGAGATCTAACGTTTTGATACCATATGCGCGACTTATTGGACGTCCAGAAACGTCAAAACCCGCTAATTTCTGTCAGGATGGCATTTATCGGGTACTGCGTCCTAGCGACCATAAACAGAACCAGTCACATAGCATGTTGCCTATTTCGTATTCAACATCTCTGAGTGTATAAAAGTAAAATGACAGATTTTGCTGTTCAAACCTGGTTGCGATTGTGTGGAGGTGTGACTAAGCGGAATGCATTAAAACGTACTCAAGTTTATCTCTCAATAGCCACTTAACCATCTCGAAACATACACGCAAACACAATCATCTGAGCTTACGTCAGAAATACATTTTGCGCGTATATATTTCAATATTGAGCCCAGCCAGTCAGGGTAGTGCCCTGTTTTAAGATATTAATCCAATTCTGTCAGCGAGGAAAATCTTGTACCAGAAATTAGGCGTGTTTACAGCAGTCTGTGTGTGAATTCATTTGGGGATAGGTGCGTCTTGTCTGACGTCACTGGCCGAAACCCGCCGACATCTTCCTATTCGGATACTCTTCTTTCAGACTCATTATGGGTGACAATGGGAGGAATTCTTAATTTCAGTTGTCAGCAATAATAATTAGGTTCCCTTTACTAGGTTTTTGACACCAGCAGCGTCCACGGCAAGGGGTTAAGGGGGGGAGGAGAGGGAAGAAGGAAGGATTCAGAATGGGTGAGGTGGAGGAGAGGGAGGGGTCGAGGGACGGGGATTTGTGTGAAAGAGCTTGCTTGCTTACTTGCTTGCGAGGGAGGGAGGGAGGGAAGGGATGGATGGATGGATGGATGGATGGATGGATGGAGCAAATTTCACACTAATCTGTTTTAAAATGAAGGCAATCACAAAAGCGCAACTTTAAGACTTAGCAACATAAAAAAAACCCACCATTTCAAACATGTTAAAATCCTGTCTTACAAACAGCAGAAAAATGCCGGGATGTTTGTCATGTAGAATAATTATAACCGCTTGAGTGCAATACCCTGATTAACGCCACCTTGACCGACATTCAGCTTTTAATGCCTTTGAATTGTTAATAAGATTGTGCATATTGTATCAACATCTCAAACTTCTAACTTCAGTAGTTCAGTAGTGCGAAATGAAACTGCGAAATATTTTTTATTGTTATGCTCATTCTGTCCTTGCCTTGGAAACTTCTTGAGGTGTTGAGAAATGTAGCGCTTCCAGCCTGTTGCTGAAAGCAAAACAATGAGGCGGATGTGGTTTAGCCAATGAGATATTTTCAGATGGGTCAGTTACACCACGTGATCTAGGGATTGCTAGGCTATTTTGATAAATGACGAGTAATCATACATGGGCAGAGCATGTAAACAAACCAATGTGTGAGCAAGATTTTTTAGGTCACGTGATGGAGCTGAAAATACCTAATAAAGGTGGGATATATAAAAAAGAGTCAAACCTCTACAGTTGTGTTAATAGGCAAGGGAAGGTAAAAGGAAGATCATGAAAATGAAAAAGCCAGGTACTCATTTTCACCTGAGTCGAGTGAGGAAATGGAAGTGAAGTGTCTTTCCCCACCGAATATGTTTCGGCGTATCGGTGACATACTCACTCTGCGCCGATCTTTCCGAGGGTAGAACATAAAGGACACATATTTTCAGCGCGTGTAGGCACACTTCTCAGTAGAAAAGGTCTCCAGTCCAGCCCTATGACGTCACACATCCGGTGACGGCCCACTGACGCGGCACTCCGAGCAGCGGCTGTCAGTGAGTAGGAATCAAAATTTCATATTAGCTGCCACCGATCCCGCAGATCGGCGCAGAGAGTAGGCCTTGTCTCTGTGCGGTTGTGGAAATTGTATCTAGAAGATTGATTCTTATAGCTTACGGCGCATAGTGGTAAGGTGACATAAATCGGCCGCTTGAAAGTTTTCAGTTTCTGAGTACGACTCACAAACCGCACGGCAACGCTGCCTCATCATGATGATATAGACAACAGTGACTTAGACGAATGGTGGAATGAACATGACGTTATGTGAGTCACTGACACTAGCACATCATGACAATATTGTACGCATTTGTTCAAGCAGTTCACAAAATGTCACAGGTGAGAAAGTTAGCAGGCCTACTCTTTCTCGACATTAGCCCAATAAATTCTATCTCAACCAGTGTACAGCGTTCACTGTTATAGTGTATAATACAGTTTAATCGCTGTATCATTTGCAAGTTTACCCAAATCAATTTTTTTCCTTCATCTATAAAGTATGATTTTTTTGTGTACATCGGATTTTGCTCCTACGAGACTGTATATATATTTATTGAGCTCTATGACAGGGTCCAGTTAATGGGTCAACTAGTTTTAGAGGATTGTATCTACCGCCTAAAGACCAATCAACCAAAATATAAGCGCCAGAATGAAAAAGAGGAGGATAAAGACAAAAGCTTAAAAACGGAGAAAGAGAGAGAGAGAGACAGAGACAGAGAGAGAGAGAGAGACAGAGAGAGAGAGTGAGAGTGTGTGTGTGTGTGTGTGTGTGTGTGTGTGTGTGTGTGTGTGTGTGCGTGCGTGCGTGCGTGCGTGTATGTGTGAGAGAGAGACACACAGAGAGAGCAAGAGAGAGAGAGAGAGAGTGAGAGTGTGTGTGTGTGTGTGTGTGTGTGTGTGTGTGTGTGTGTGTGTGTGTGTGTGTGTACGACAGAGACACAGCGAGAGAGAGAGAGAGAGAGAGAGAGGAAGAGAAGAAAATGACAGGATGTAATGCATGTAGACTGTTCATTGAGTGTCTAAAGGGTGGGGGAACGAAAGCATCTCGCTGTTATCTCTTACAGGGAATTCTTCTGAGCTCTCAAGGGCTTCAGTTGCAGATAAGGACGTTAAAGAATCGGACATAGCTGCTGGACAGCGCTGGACAGAATATAAATGTCTTTTGTAGCTGTTATTTGCGTCAAACTCTACAAACAGAATAGAGATGGTTCTTAATCAGTCATTTCCAAAGAAGCTCACTTCCGGTTTAAGCAAAATAACCGTTTGATTGCGTCATTAAATCTTGCTGCCGAGAGCACAAGATGTATCAGCCATTGTACACGGCATACTAGATATTTTCCGGAATCGTAGAGAGAGAATAAGCTAGAAATTTTTTTTCATAAATTCCAGGATAATATAAATGTGGAATTCCTTTTAAATTTATAACACTCTAGGAATACAAGTTCACAAGTTACAAACGAAAAAAGACCGTCAGCAGAGGTAGCGAAGTCACCATAGAGCCCGAACATCGACACTTTGGGGACACTCATTTTATATGATCACTTAAGAGGGTTTACTTCATCCGACTGTCATCAAACTTTGGATCTTTCTTTTTTCCTTTTTTTTTTTTTGAAATCTCTGCCTCATCAATCAGTTAAAATGTTGGGGTTTTTTTTTTTGGTCCGGAAAATTTGGTCGTAGTTGGCAGTCTTTGATAGATACGTGTAGACCAGGAAGACCTGTCAGTGTTGTTGTTGTAGATAACATTGCTGCTGAAGAGAAGCTAATAAAGTAAGGCTCCAGAATTACTTATCAAAAGATATATCAGTCACCGAGCCGGTCATTACCTAATATCCATTCAATCTTGCATGAACACCTTAATAAGGTTAGGAAGGTCTTAGCTAGATGGGTGCCCGGCCTGTTTCCTGCACAACAGAAAGACCAGCGAGTGGAATTTAGTCAGTTTATGTTACAACGCTATATAAAGGACATTCCAGAGTAATAGAAAACATCACGACAGGTGCCAAAACATGGATATACTATTATGACCCCGGCTAGGTGCGGCTCTTTCTTAGTGAGATTCCCCTTTGTAGTTTAAGATCCGAAGGCAGAAGCCTCGGAAAACAGATTGTGGCCTCTCTTTTCCGCTTGAGGTGAGAGGTGATAGGTGACGACGATTTCCTTTAAGGACAGAGGCGTTTTTACTGCAGACTAGTGTGGAGATTACTGCATTCCCCAGACCTTCGAAAAATTGACACAGCGTCGTCCGAAAACCGATCTCTGAGGACTACTGTGGCACCACGACAATAGGTTATTTTCCTGAAATTAACTCCCTTGAATCCGCTAGGTGGCCCTCCAGAAGTTCAGTTACGCTTAGCGTTTTTCATTCTATCTCTGTTGTAATTTTAAACATTTTTATTTCATAATTTATGCAACAAATTTTGACACCAAGGGTCATTTAGGTAATTAGCCCTGCCTTGCAAAAATTAGCACCCCATATCTGGCGGAGAAGTGCAATTCAGCCTTCCTGAATTAATACGCGTACAGTGCAATAACTATTTGACCAGTGCAGTGTAAAAAAAGTGTCTGATTCTTGAATCAAAAGAGTGAAACTGTGAGTGCAGAGTGGAGAAAGGCACTGCCAAAAAACTGAAAAAAAAAAATCAAGTTTCTAGTTCTGTTCTATATTTGCGATTCTGGAAATATATCTTACATGCATCGTAACAGACCATATCAGCCAATCATATTCCCCTGATGATGGAAAAGTGGAAAACGGAAAAAAAAAAGTGATAGCTGGAATTGTGGCTTGCTATGCCGGGATAAAAGTGCATTGTTTAATAACTGAGAGTGGTCCATTGACATGATTGTTACATGTTTGTGCTCTCTCGTGCGTGAAAAGAAACCTCGTACTGTAGTTAGCGATGAACTGAAGAAGACAACGATAAAGGAAAAGAAAAAGGAATGACCAGATAAGTTCATAATTTACGTGCAATGAGACATGAACAAATTTGTACGTTTAGGATAAAGGAAGGAAGCAAACAAATAATGTTGGCCGCTTGGGACGGCTGTGCGACAGACTGTGTAAAGCCTTGTATTTCCTGGTAAAACTGTGTAAAGCTGGTCTTTCCTGGTAGGCTTAACTTAATGGTTAATAGTCTAAACTTAAGCTCTGATGCCAACATCCGCTAGTAAAATGAGATTTCCAGGATGACTAAATTCCGAACGAGGCTTACTATTCCCCCCCNCTTCACTCCCTCCCTCCGGACCGCGAATCTACTATCTATAGTAGAGTTGTGTCAGGGATACTTAAAAATAGCAGCTGTTCGTCACTCACTACTCATTTCGCAGTAGTTTGCTAGTGCTGTGATCTCCAGGGACTCTAACTCAGTGATTAGAATCCTGGGCTTGAGAACCAAGGTTTGGGTTCGATGCTCGCTGAGGGCATTATTTTTCTTTCAAGCAGAAAGAGATAGAATATACAGTATCAATGGTATCCAGATATCTTCTCTTATTCCAACTTCGTAGCATTCAAAGGCCGATTTGCTTATAAAGGCATAACATATACAAGTCTAGATAGCAGATTCGCCCTTGGGTCTAAAAGCCTTTGGAGAGGGACCCACGTATCCAATGAGAATGAGCTGCCGCTAAGACAAATTGCAACAAGCAGTTCAGCACCAGCTGAATTCATCCTTCCGAGTCAACCAGTCAGAATAAACTATTGCGTGTTTGCCATGGCCCGAGGGAGAGAGGCCATTCACAAATACAAGCAAAATAGGGAATCTGTTCCCCAAATGCTGTGTTTGCTGGGTCCACCGTTTACGGGGAATCTGTACGGCTCCCAGATATATCTCCAAATGCTGTGTTTGCAGGGTTCACCTGTAGCAGGGATGGCCTCCATCCAGATGTTGTATTTGCTGGGTCAACCTTCAACCAGGAATTTGTATGGCTCCCACAAGTATCCCCAAATGCCGTGGCTGTTGGGCCATCTTCAATAAGGAATCTATGTGGCACCCACATGTCTCCCCAAATGCTGTGTTCGCTGGGTCCATCTTTTATAGGGGATCTGTATGCCTCTCAGAAGTATCCCTAAATGCTGTGATTGTTGGGCCACCTTCAGTAGGGAATCTGTATGTCTCCCAGATGGATTCCCAGTACTGTGTTTGCTGGGTCCAACTTCACGATGCCGAAGAGTGGGTGCAGATAAACATGTCGGTCTCTGCATAGAGACTAAGAGACAAGCCGTACATGGGATCTTCCACCCACTTTCTACACGCAAGAATGGCTTTCCATAGCTCCCAGATAAAATGACAGGCTTATCTGCTAAATTTTATTAACTTATCACGCGAACATGTTATTTTCACACATTGATCAAGATCCGCCTGCACTTTATAAAGCTATCAGCAAGGAATGAGTCAGTTGCAAGACTTACATTTTAATTCAGTATGTCGAAAGCTATTAGATGGCATTGTCCTTCTTTCGACGAGATAGATTCTAACTGTCCGACTAAAGATGTAGGCTAATACATGAAATTGAAAAACATGGAGGAAAGAGGATACGACTTGTATTTTACCCCGTAGCTTGCGTAGGGAAATTGGTTTACAATGTCGTACAGTGAAATACATCTCACTCATAGTACAAAAACACTTAACAATATACATCATGCACGTTAATACATTATCCTACAACTGAAACACATAACAAAGTCATTGCTGGTCGCCGCTGTGCGGCACCCTGGTTTCCCCCCCCCCCCCCCCCCCCCCNCAGCTCTAAAGCGAGGCACTCATTTACTCCTCAGTCGAGTGGGGAAAGCAAATTGAAGTCTCTTTCTCAAGGGCATCACACCGTAAACCGCCCGGCCTGCAAGTCAAACACGCAAACTTTGAACTTGACAGTCTGTATTTTCTGAGTACGATTTACAAACCACACGGCCTGGCTGCCCC
>JAWQUT010000220.1:464130-477405 GCA_033807755.1 Ellobium chinense
GGGGGGGGACTACATACATGCATTTCACTGTTCTGTATCTCCTGTAATTCTTTTGGCTACCTAAAGATATATTTACATCAGCTGGGCAAGAGGTACTTATCTGAACCTCAAGCTATTATTTTCAATTTTTTTTTAACATTTGCAGTATTTCATTCACTGCATAATCACTCCACGATTTTACTCAGCTTGCAGACACAGTGTAGGTTATATAAATACATCTGTTGTTGTTCACTACTCCAGGAGATGATTCTCAAGGATCTCTGCAAAGCGAGATTTTGTGAGGGAAGCGGAAAATGCTTAACATTATGCTGTGTTTGTTTTCACACTAACGCGAGTTATCCCAGCATTATTTTCATAACAGTAAAATCAGGCTGGCATTTTTGTTACATATTAGACGTTGTGGTGTCATGATATTGGCATGATAACATGTGCAAAAGTTGAGAGAGAGAGCAAGAGAAAAAGACAGAGAGAGAAGGACAGAGAAAGAGACAGAGAGAGGGATTTTCCAGTGTTAAAAATAAAGATTTGACCCATCCACTCTTTGCTCATTTCTCTATCGTCTTTTGTGGCCATGACATTTATTGTTTTGTCGGCGCAATTTACACGCAGCGTAAGATAAACTAGGCTGGGCCTGAGCTTTGTTTTTCTAGAATCTCATATCCAGCTGCCGTTTATTTTCCGAGGGCGAAATCCCCAACGATATCCTCATGTAATATCTGCACAAAACTAACATCTCAGGCAATTCCAGGTTTAGCAAGGGCAATGTTTTTATATGATGCCAAAATTATGGAACACGGGTTTCCTTAGCTGGTATTGAGGGGAGGAAGAGAGAGGGGCATCGTTCTGCACTGGCAAGCTTTTTTTTTTTTTTAAACCCCACTCCGTTTAGAAGCTACATGATATTCTGTTGAATATTCTATCACTTTTAAGCCTACTTCCGTTCGTCAAAATCCCACATAGGTACATCAACATTGTGGACATCGAATTTTGCATACATGGATTTAATAATGTTTTGTTAAATATGGATATTAATTATATTTCAATAATAAGTATTTTTTTTTCCATCCGCCAAAGGCATACTTATTATTAAAGTTCTACCGTATGCATTACATTAAACTTCATTACCAAAGGAATCTAAATATTAGGGGGTTTTTTTTGTTGTTGTTATCTCCCTTTACAATCCATCATTAAGAAAAATGACAGGGTGTTTTAGGGCGTTTGTGACGTGGAAGCAGCGTAATAGAATGCAGATAACAACCTTGTATTTCTATTCTCAACATTGTCATAGAATATTACTAGCTCATAATGACATTTGAGAGCGCACAGCCGTCAGTGTTCTATGTCATAGTCCCAAATCGACGAAATGAGGCCTTTAATTGCTTATCTTAAAAAAGTTCATTCCAGTAAAAACTAAATGATACCATCACTCTGTGGACCGAACGTTCCAGACCACATTAATCACAGTCTAAATCAGATTCTCAAGCAAGATAAAGCTGATGACAGAAATTAAGCAGTGGAGTATGTCAGTACTCGGGTTGCCGCCAGTATATAGATTTACCTTAGCTGACGTCACGAGTCAACCAAAAGAATCCAGATCTTCCCATTTAAATTATACATCCTTATTTCCAACCCATAATGCTGACAATGGGAGATAACCTGAATGTCAGCTGTTAACAATAACATAATAAAATTACTATTGCCAGGTTTTTTTCACATAAGCAGCATTTTTGCCAACGGTGGCGAAATTTTAACCAAGCTGTCAGTGAATAAGTGAGAGGTGTAAAAAGACGAAAATCTTGATCGAGAATCGTTATCGCTAATCTGTTTTGTGTAAGTAGCATGACATGTGTTCAGAGACCAAGCAAATTATCCATCTGAACATATGAATCGAAACATATTCACAATATTTACGTTTTGTATGTTTCTGCTCATGACGTTGGGGGTTTCTTTTTTAGGTGTTTTTTGTTCCAATCTCCTCGAAAATCTGATAATACTTTTATGCATTTTTTGTTTTGTTTTCTTAGCCTTGGAGCACATGCTTATAGACACTTAATACAGCTTGCAGCAACTTATACAAATCAGTTCATCCGTAATCGGCTTGAGTCTTTCTCTTTCATTCTCTCTCTCTCTCTCTCTCTCTCTCTCTCTCTCTCTCTCTCTCTTTACCTCTCTCTCTCTCTTTCTCTCTCTCTCTCTTTCTCTCTCTCTATATTTGTGTGTGGGTTATTCTTAAACAGCACGTCTGTTTTATATAATAATATTTGAAGGTTTACATGACAAAACGCGATATCCACCAATTTGAATTTTTAGCTTGTTCTGCATGCGTCATGTAGCAGTAGGAGTATTTAGTATAGTCTACATGCATATTTCTACTCCCTAGAACGACGTTAGGTCTACATTATTTTAGAATTAATTTTCGCCTTTCACAAAAAAACATATGCTTTGTATTTGGTCTGTTTTGCCATACCCCCGAGTGGTGTATAATGCGTTTTGCCATGGAGCCCTTAATTTGTCCTTTTATTTGTTACACTTATTTATGCTTTCTAACCGAAAGTCGCAATATAAATGTGTCTGTAGCCTGCTATGTTGACCCGTACACAATACAAGCGACCCTGCTTAATTGCAGTCCGATTATTGGCAGCTTTCGCTAAATCGCGACATTTTCCAGATAACAAAACGCCACAATGAAGTGTAGTCTAAAGTCATTGGATAGCCGCAACTCTACCTAATCGCAAATTTTTGCCATGCCCTCGAAGAGTTGCAATCACACGAAGCTGATTGTATGTTCTCTTCTCTTGTCTTGTCTCCTCCTTTCATTTGTCTTGTCGTCTCTTTTCTTCTCTTCTCGTGTATTTCTTTTATTGCTACAAACAGTACAGGCCACCGATATGTTCACAGTGGGAGTGAACGCGATCAAATCGCTTTAACACCAGTCCTGTATTGTATCACAGCGCTAAACCTGGTGAAATGTTGATTTCTTTAAAAGATTTGGAATGGCGAGCCAGACGGACCGTCCAGTTTTAACAGCAGAAAGAAATACACAACTTACGTTTCGATATATCATTATTTCGATATTTCGTTTACATGTAGATACTTAAGTAAAAATACCTTTGTTGAGATTGTGAGTCTAAAAATGTCCATAGCATTTAGTATTCTAGATAAGCACTGTTGGATTAAATGGTAGGGTTGTAAAACAAAAACAACAATGGAATATCAAAACAGACAAATTCACAGAAAGTATGAGTTTATGTAATCGAACTCGTCCTTGTGATGCCTGATGACGTTATGTTTACTGGAGAGCATGAACAAAGTTTCGATTAAGAGGATTTGCTATTATCTAATGCTTCTTATGGAGAAAATAAAACATTCTGTAATTGAACAAGCTTGCAATTGTGCAGTCCACTGTATTTTATTTCCTTTCCTTCTTCTATGTCCAAACTGGTGGGTGTTTTTAGCATTTCTTTCTGCTTATAAAGAGGCGTATTTAATTTCGTGTGGAGATAGGGAGGGACATTGTATAAAATAAACTACCAGAGGGACAATAGATATTTGCGGATGTTTCGAATCGCCAACAATTTGTCAAAATGCACGGTCACGCAAGAGATGCTTTTCATTTAAGGAAGAGACATTTTCTGGTCATTACTTCTTGCTTCGTCATCTTCCGCTTTTTTTTTTTTGGTTACTTTGGGTGTTTTTTCTTAAGAGACAACTTTCGATTTGCTTATGCTAAGTATTGTTATTTTACGCAGCGGCCATTATTTTGAGGACATAATGGTAAACAGTGTGGTTGGCATAGATGCACGGGAGTGTATTTTGTGTGACGTCATACTTCGCTTTTGTCCCTTCTGTAGATTTAATTTTTTTTTAATTGTGGGGAGGTGTATATTGCGTGTGTGTGTGTGTTTGTGTGTGTGTGTGTGTGTGTGTGTGTGTGTGTGTGTGTGTGTGCGCGTGCGTGCGCGCGCGCATACGTATGTGTGTGCGTGCGTGTATGCATTTGTTTTGACTGGGTGGGACGGGTGGAGACGACACGTGACAGAGTCCATTCAGTGTCAGTGGCAACTAGCGCCTAAAACAACATGAAAAAAATATCACAGCTGCTTTGCCATAGTCCTCTTCCCATTTTTAGCTGATCTACAAAACTGAACACATTTGACCAACAAACTGAGTTACACTCACTTTTGTGAGTGGGGCTAACCAACAATCTGTAGTTACAGTAGAGACAATGTAGATCTTGTTGCAACTCTACGTTACAGTGAAAACAACAGAAAAGTAGTTGCAATTAAGAGGAGGGTTAAGAATGAGCATATAGAGTGTTTGTAATATCTTTATACAGATAAAAAAATTAAACTATTCAGTTTACTTGTAGTCTATGCCTAGAAAGGAGATCGCTTGCTTGTGAAAATTTGCTTTCTTCTTCCTTAAACCTAGGACTTTTTTTTTTTTTGTAAAGCTGGAAGGATTTTCATTTATATATATAATATCATCCTTTAGAAACTATTGCAACTGGGCGAAAACACCCGACTAAGTAAATTGCGAAGATTGCGGAACTGACCTTTAAGCAATTCATTTGTTTACCGTATCCACGAGAAGAGACCATAAAAGCTGAAAACACGTTCTGTCCACATTTAGCCCACCCTTCTGACTCCCACTTTATTCATTTCCTCGCGAAATGAAGTTTATTCTTTTTTAAACCTCACCGTAGTGAAAGCAAAATTAGATCAGACTCCCGTGCCAGGAAGTCTGGCAAATTTTACCAAATTCTCCGGAGATTAATTTATTAAGTACATATGTGTCAAACCGTTTTATTACTTCGGGAGGAGCGATGGAGATCCGTTCCAGGATTTGTGATTCCTTTGTTTGACTGACGTAGAATGACATACATATATGGCTCGAGCAGTGATTAAAAATTAAATGTAAGAATCATACAGTCTACTCACGTGATTTAGTTTATTTGTCGGAATATTTACACTGGTAAACAAGGGGTTTGGGTTGGGGTTGGGGTGTGGGGGAGTGAGGGAGGAAGAAGAAGGAAGGGAGGGGGCAGAGGGCGTAACGAGGAACAAAGTTCTCCGGATGGTCCTCAGTTGACATTTTCAAGTATTTAGAACGTCATAATTATTCAATGAGACCAGATTAGCTACCGAGGTCAGTAGTCACACATAGGCTCTGTCGGGTATTCGAAAGAAATGTCCATTATGTTCGATGTATTTAAGAGTTTATGTTGGCATAAAGCATGTTTCATTACCGTGATGTGTCAAATGGAAATCAAGACCTTTGGCAAATTTTGTGTTTTAACAAATACAGATCAAAATAAAACAAAGATTAAGTGAATAACTTAGAATTCCAGTATCGACAATATCGATTGTCAGCTTTTGGAAACGAGTACTTGATCTGAAGGGTGGTGCTGGATTGATTTTACATTTAAGATATCTTTGCAATGTCGAGTTATTTTGGGGTACCTACAATCACCAGCCACAACAGAGGAAACAAAGTACTATAGAACACTTTCTATGCAAAATGTACTGCAATAGAACAGAACAACGATACCACAGTCATGCACTAAAAAAATCCACAATGAACTGGAAACGCCAAAGGCACATTAAAAAGAGATCTAATTTTGTTTGTTGTTGTTGTTGTTGTTGTTGTTGTTGTTGTTGTTGTTGTTGTTGTTGTTTTAAATATTATTTCACATTCAAGAAGGTAATGCAATGATGAACACGAATATAATTTATAATAAGTAAGAGGAAATCATACGCCTTTCCCTTCAAGCAGTAGGTTTGAGTTTCACATTAAACCCCACTTCAGTAGACCTTTATTACTTTTCTTGACGATGGTAGTGGTCGACTGTGCTGAATACAACAGAAGAGGAAGATCCATGTTTTAGATCAATTATCTGTAATCTGTAAATAATTTTGTTTTTGTTGTCTTTCTGTCCCCTTGCTAGATTATTCCGAGCGAAGTGCAAAACTAGCCAGTGGCAAATCACATGACGCAAACAGATGCGTGCACGGATGGGTGGGTGAGAAGGGCGGATTGTTCCAAAGATAAAGTGTAGACGTGTAGAGACAAAGAAAGAAAGAAAGAAAGAAAGAAAGAAAGAAAGAAAGAAAGAAAGAAAGAAAGAAAGAAAGAAAGAAAGGGGTAGTGAAGAAAGAGAGATCGAACGATGAAAAAAAAACCGAGAGAAATACAGGAAGGCTGGAAGAAAAGTGAGAGAATCGGAATGAAAGATCTGAAGAAAGAAAGAAACCAGACTGAGATGTAAAAGTAATAAATAGATAATAAAGGTTTCCTTCCTTTCCTTTAATTCAGTGAAAAAGTTGGCTTATTAGGAATGTTTCAAACTAGACTTTTATTAATTGACTCTAATAATGGCCCTCAAAATAGTCATAACCCATATGACCCGACGGTAGAACCACATGTCATCTTCCCGGCACTACGCTGGGTGTACGACAGTAGAATAAATTCGCACGCCAGCGCCAACCCTTTGATGCGGCGGTAGCAATTTTACAGCTCGGTGTCAACGGATCGACCAGTGGACAACAGGTGATACAGGTTTTATTCCATAACAAAAGGGTCGCGCAGTCAGCGGGAGACTGGACCCCAAAGCGCATCGAGCCACTAAAATTAAATTTTATCTCAGAGGTCTGAACATCATCAGGCTAATATTAGAAATCAACTTCCTGCGACGGTCCATCCTGTAATTGAGGAAACTTTCGAATGGCTTCGACATTGTATTTCAATAGCTAACACCCAGGGGCGTAGCGAGGATCATTTTTTTTTTGTTTGTAATCTACCATTAATAATATTTATTCCGTTGGTTTTTTGTTTTTTTTTTCTATTTTGGATGGGAGTCAATGGCTTTGAAAAAGTCAAAAATTTGAGTTTTTGTTCCAGAAATGCCAAATCTAGCAACCTTGGTACCTTGGTGTGGTCTAGACTACCAGCCTCTCGTTGTCGAAATAAAAAGGGAAAAAAAAACTCGAAAAGTCGTGCAAGGAAAGGATCTTGCGTAAAAAGACGCAAAAAAAAAAAATCCTCAAAAGAGCGGGTAAGCACTTTTTTCATTTCAGATTATTATCCATTATTTCTTTTTTTAAAGTTTTTCTCTCTACATTCCCTTTGGATGCATTGCACTGCGGATATGGGAGCTTCGAATCTATGAGGCAGTGTATAGACTTTCAGATTATCGGCGAAGGAAACTAGTTACGCTGACAAGATAGTACTGCCAATGCTTGTAAATGGCTCATAAGTGAAATAGGACGGAGATGGTGTTTGAACAGTGCAGAAAACATTGAGGATTACTCCAACTGTATTAGACAAATAGATAACATGCTGGTAATCTTAAAATGATAGATTTCATGGACGCTACGCCCTTGTTAACAACACCTGTTCCATTATTCAGATTTATTCAGAATATTACATTAGTCGATCTCTGTGATAGATTTGTTATTTTCATCAGTACCTGCAAAATTCTCATCAAAGTTTGAGTTGTGTCACACGGCTGTACAGAAATTCTCTGCAAAATTAGTGCATGACAAAATATGCATTGACAGCCTAAGAAAAAGATCTCCTAGTTTGTTAGGTAGAATTTTTTCCCAGACAGACATAGAGGTCGAATCCTGCCCACGGGGTAGGTTTTTCCTTGAGTACTTTTCATGTTATTTCAAAGACCCCTCTGTTTGAGGTATGACAGAGATCGAAGCCTCGTCTCTGATGGAGCTACAATTGTGCTGAAAAGGGACACTGAAGCCTGGCACAAACTCTACAAACCCATTTATCTCTGCCTGAGCTCCACTGACCGCTCTATGTTCTGATCATTCAATATAGTATTTCACACCAGGTTGGCCTGCCTATTTTTGCAGACAGAAATAACTCTAGAATAACTCAAGTTTGGCGATAACCAAGTGCTAAAGACCCGCTTCCTTTCGTAGAAACCCACACGTCATGATAATATTATTCTCCGTGCTAATACTGCCAACTGTAAGCAATGTGGAAACCCTTACATAATAAAAAAAAAATCAATAGGTCTATTTGTGACGTCGTTATTCAATTGTTATTTTTATAATTTGCACAGCAACAGTAGGATACCGTAATAGTCCAGCTCATTGATAGAACAATGTGCGTTAAGTGGCTCTTAAATCAATAGAGGACTCTAAATGCGACGGTTGTGGATGTATCAAATGAACCTACACAAACCCACAGGCAGATCTGAGCAGAACTGAAATGACATGAACGCAGTTCGTGAATTTAAGTTCAGTTCATGTGGACTAATTCATCTGAGCTTAATAGCTTTTTGGACAAATTAATGTGGATCTGGACGGTAGCTATTTTGGGTGCTTGAGGTATAAAGATGCCAATGTTGTTTTTTTTTCACTGTTGGCTACATAAGGTTTTATACCTTTCATTACTTTATCCAAGAATCCCAAGCCAAAATACTTTCCAAACATGTTGTTTAGCTTTTTCCTCCAAATTTTGACATAAAAAATGCCCCTAAACCAGCTCGATTTTGATAACTTGGGTAGTGATGCAGGCTACGTAGTATTTTGGGCCTTTTCACTCAGTAAACAGGGTAATCTTACCAACCTAGCAACAACCACAAAGTTCATACTTGAGTGGCTAAACCTCACCTGAGTCTACAAATGTATTTGCACCTATCTAAGCCTTTGAAATTCAAATCCAACCCCGTCACCCCCTCCCCATGACCAATTTTCTGATTTATAGGGACTTTTTAAAATTGCATATATTTTTTTATGCCAGGTGCTATTGGCATCTTCATACCTACAGGCAGATTTGGGCAGAACGGAGATCACATGAACGCAGTTCGTGAATTTAAGTTCAGTTCATGTGGACTGATTGATCTGAGCTTAATAACTATTTGGACGAATTAATGTGGATCTTAACGGTAGCTATTTTGGGTACTTGGCCGGAACTTTGATTTTTTATCTCTAAATGTCAATTCGGTTCACCTACCTCGAAAATCGGAACCGAATACCGATTTCAAGCACCAGGGGGGACTGATCTTATCTGGAAACTACTCAATTTCCAAGACCTGAGCTAAACCTACAAGGAATTTTTTTACCCCTTAGTGAACTGAACTTGATCTAAACTTGCCCAAGCCTGCCCACAAGCCATTCGACTTGACAGAGATGTCCAGATATCTGCTGTAGCCATTTACGAGCAATTGTTGCTTCTACCTGAGGAATCCAGATACTGCCGTGGAAGGGAAGGGAGAGGAGGGGGATGACCAAGCTTGTACTAAGGTTAAGCAATTTTTGATTGCGTGTCTCCCTCCCTTCCCCCACTCCGCCCTCCCCCCTCTCCCTCCCCTACTTTAACAACAACTGTCTTGGGAAAGCATTTCATTCACATTTCCCTCAGTCTATCCTTTTGTAAAATGGGTACATGGCCATAAGGAGTGGAAGATAAGGTCAGAATGCTAGTGATTCACGCTGGTAAATGGTAGCGGCATTCTATGTTCCCCAGGGTGTTGAGAAAATCCGAGAGTTGTCAGGCCTGCTAGGGTAATAATAGTGTAAAGTCGCACGAGCAGGCACTGGCCTGAATACGAGAGTTATAAACCGCATATTATTATTACTATTAGTAATAGAAATAATAAAAGAAGCTGTAGTTGTAGTAGTAGTAGTAGTAGTAGTAGTAGTAATAGTAATAATAGTAATAGTAGTAATAGTAGTAGTAGTAACAATAATAATAGTAGTAGTTGTAGTAATAGTAATAGTAGTAATAGTAGTAGTAATAATATAGTAGTAGTAGTAGTAATAGTAATAGTAGTACATGTAGTAGTAGAAGTAACAGTAGTAGTAGTAGTAGTAGTAACAGTAGTAGTAGTGGTAGTTAGTAGAAGTAGTAGTAGTAGTAGTACCGTAGTAATAGTAGTAGTAGTAATAGTAGTAGTCTCAATAGTGGTAGCAATAGTAGTAGTAGTAGTAGCAATCGTCGTCGTAGTAGTAGTAGTAGTAGAAGTAGTAGTGGCACTAGTCGTAGAAGAAGCAGTAGTGACAGCAACAGCAATAGTAGTAGGAGGAGGAGGAGGAGTAGTGGTGCTATCCCTATTATTATTTTTATTACTATTACTACAACTAGCAGGTTACCCGTTCTATAAACGGAAAGGAAAGGAGGATAAAAATAAGACTAAGAGTATTTGAGATAGATTTATGAGGAACACAAAGTACAGATGATAAGAGAACATAATATATTGACATTTGTCCGCACAAATGAACAAAGCTTCACCACACCGCATGACGCGCGATCTGAGAATGAAAGTCACGATCACCAAATGTCGTGCGATCTGATAATGGAAGTTCCGGACTGAGACGGAAATGACGGGCTTAATTAATTGATAGATGACAATTATGACTCAATTTCTGAAAAATATATGTTTTCGGAAAAAAATATTTAGACCACGTACAGGTTTGGTAGATTTTACATACGTGTGCCAGGTATCATTCCTCTATGTTGCGTATTAAAAAAGCTTTTGCGGGAACAACGTTGAGCCCAAGCTCCATTATTGTATTATGATGATGATTATTATTATTATTATTATTATCATTATTTGAAACAATCTTGCTGATCCGAATTAGAATTCCATTATCGCTTACATGTAGATTATTATTTCCTGTTTGTCTGTAGCGGCAGCTGTCAATATTATTGCCACAAATATACCAGGAAGTGACAGAACCGCTTCAGCCAATGGAACTGATTATCTTGGACGTCACGGAGATTTCTCAGAATATCTCACTGCTCGTCACTTGATTTTCTGTATATCAAAGATTATTATATGATGATTATTATTATCATTATTTGAACCAATCTTGCCCATCCGAATTAGAATTCCATGATCGCTTACATGTAGGTTATTATTTCCTGTTTGTCTGTAGCGGCAGCTGTCAATATTATTGCCACAAATATACCAGGAGGTGACAGAACTGCTTCAGCCAATGGAACTGATTATCTTGGACGTCACGGGGATTTCTCAGAATATCTCACTGCTCGTCACTTGATTTTCTGTATATCAAAGACTATTATATGATGATTATTATTATCATTATTTGAACCAATCCTGCTGATCCGAATTAGAATTCCATTATCGCCTACACGTAGATTACTATTTCCTGTTAGTCTGTAGAGGCAGCTGTCAATATTATTGCCACAAATATACCAGGAGGTGACAGAACTGCTTCAGCCAATGGAACTGATTATCTTGGACGTCACGGGGATTTCTCAGAATATCTCACTGCTCGTCACTTGCCTTTCTACTACCTTGTAATCTGTGTACTTCCTTGTAGGCTATTCGAATGAATCGGTGCAATGCGGAAGAACAAGATAACAATGCACTGACTTGCGACGAGTGATGGCTGCTATTCTTATATCTTTGCCTCGTTCATTAGCTTATATATTGCCTTTTGATTCTTGCCCCATCCTCTTCCAATACAAGGCCGTTGATACGACTAAAACTATCATATTTAAAATGGTTACAGTATTGCTACATTGGTATGCACTGGTGAAGTTTACGTGAAATGAGGCCCCAAGTGGTAGCAATTAGTTAGTTGTTTTTTTCCTTTAATATAGACAGTGAGGCACATTTTTAAACTTTTGCTGCTGTGGGTAATTCCGCATCCCTCCCTTCCTCCCAACCTCCTTTTTGTTTTTTGTTTTTTTTGGGAGGGGGGAGGAGGGGGGAGGGGGATGAGGAGGGCAAATGGTTACCGGTACCGAAGATACTCTGAAAAATGTTCGTTTCTTTTAGAAATAGAATTCAGCCAGAATATAATCTTTAGATGTATTTTGGCTGCCGAAGGAAGATGTCCCAGTGTTGCTCAAGACAAAGAGCTGTTTCACTACTCAGCTCGGTTCTTTGAGTGTCACACACACACACACACACACACACACACACACACACACACACACACACACACACACACACACACACACACACACACACACACATATATANTCGATAAATATCATTCCCATACACCCGCGGATTCCCCCTGAGGCTGGTTGTGAAAAGATTTAATGTTGGGGGAGGGGGGACACTCTGTGATATCTCAGAATGACGGGGGGACACTTTGTGATGAGGGGACACTTTGTGATGAGGGGACACTTTGTGATCTCACACCGGCCGCCCCAGCTCTCGACAGGTAAGAGTAGGTAATTTCAACTGGGCACATCTATGTTTATCATTACGCCGTTGGTATATAGGCGAGAACATCATGTGTCTGGCTCATGTCACGAGAATGCTATAATATTGCGAATATTGTTTATAATATTAATTAACAAGTTTTGCCCCGTGTGCACGTCAGATTAGACCACACCTCATCCTATTCAACCTTAACCATAGGGGAGATATGTGGGTCTACACCATTCCGTGGTCTGCCCTCCCTGGAGAACGTCCATGACTCGTCATGTTTACAGAATTGCAGTAGAACCTAGATATTATTAAATAAACTGGAGCACGGATAATGCGTAGACTTTGCGACTGATCAAAAGAGTACTTGTTATCAGAAATATGTATAAACCATACACCTACGATTAGAGAAGAAAGATCCTACCATTAGAGAAGAAAAATCGAGACAAAAAAATACTATTCACAGTATCCGTGTTTACGTACTAAGCATGTCCGATTAACGGTGCTTCACTGTACTCTCTTAAGTATGCCTCGTAATTAGGCACGAACTCTGCACACACGGATTCATTATTGACTAGACTATTATACTATGGTTTTATCATGTAGGTGGACGTCGATGTTGAGCATACCTCATTATTAAGTACATGTTTTGTCCCTGTACGAAGACATACTTTAATATCGAGGATTTACTGCAGTTAGGGCAATGTTTCTCAGCACAGAATTAATCCTTTCAATGTTGAAGACGAATGAAGGTGAACATAATAAGGACAATATTGCTTGCAGAGAATTAATCCCCTAAACTGTGCAAACATTGGTAAATTTCAGCAGCCTCTTCATTTGTCTTAGATCTTGCTTAGGAGAAGACAAAACTTATATCCACTGAAGAAATAAATGTATCTCCCTACCTGTACTCGTAACATGATTTCATATGCTCATGTTTTTTTTCACGCACTCTGTGTGTGTGTGTGTGTGTGTGTGTGTGTGTGTGTGTGTGTGTGTCTGTGTGTCTGTGTCTGTGTCTGTGTGTGTGTCTGTGTGTGTGTCTGTGTGTGTATGTGTGTGTGTGTGTGTGTGTTTGTGTGTGTGTGTGCGTGTAATTAAGGGGCGGGAAGGAGGGGCGGCTG
>JAWQUT010000220.1:477799-506517 GCA_033807755.1 Ellobium chinense
GGGTGGGGGTTTGGTGTGAGTGAGGATTAGGTGTGGTTATGGATGTGGGTATGGGACTGGGTGTGGATGTGGGTGTGAGTATTGGTATGGGTGTGGATGTGGGTATGGGTATGGGTATGGATAAGGGTGTGGGTGTGAAGAAGGGTGTGGGTGTATGTATGGATATGGGTGTGGGTGTGAATATGGGTGTGGGAGTAGGTATGGATATGGGTGCGGATGTGGGTATGGGTGTGTGTGTGTGTGTGAACGTGGGTGTGGGTGTGGGAATGGGCGTGGATGAGACTGTGTGCATGGGTGTGGATGTGGATGTGTGGCATTATGGATGAATGAGTGTGTGTGTGCGTGAGTGCATTTCATGTCACCATGGACGATATTCTTGTTGGGTGACGTGTCAACAGTTCCAGTACCTCCCCTCAGCAGCCATCCAATTTCCTGAGTACATTGTATCTCTCTAGATCTGCAGACATGATGAATTCCACAAAAAGGTATGCGATGATTGAGAGCTATTTACAGGTCACGGTCATCGTTGACAGCGCAGGCCAACGTGACACGCTGATTGGCTGGATTCGGTGGGGCTGGTTGGAAAACAATGGAGTATCCAATCAGTGATTGACTGGTGGTCATGCACCACAGGTATGCGTGATCTTGATAAACAGCTTTAGAGTAATCACCGAGAATAACTATAGTTACTCGTTATTACCTTCTCCCACCCCCCCCCCAACNCCCCCCAACCCCACGTTCTCCAGCCGTCTCATATAACGGTAGGAAGGGGCCTCATTAAGACGGTTTTCCTATCTTGTTTTCATACTGTAGGAGTGATTTTATTTTTAGCGAGAATCTAATTGTCAAGAAATTCGCGAGTGGAGCTTGACTCGCGGAAGTTGCATCTTATTTAAAAAAGTTCCGTTCAACTGTTTTTCGAAGATTTTATTACAAGAATAACTGATAAGGAGAAAGCAAATGCAAATTTCGAGTTATAACCTCTCATGATTTGGACATTATCGATTATTGTATGTTTTATTAACGATGGTAAGCAGGTTGCCACTTCGGCAATTTTTGTGCCAAGCTAAGCCAAAGTATTTTTATTGTCAATACTATAATGTCATTCCGGATTGATCTAGACTTCTACGCTCATAGCGTACACACAAAGGAAGCCATTATGTTAGGGCTTGAGAAATAAGAACCGCCAAAAAATAATAAAAAATCGACTTTTCCCCACAAATGAGATCTTCTCAAAATTGTTCAGTCAGTGAGCAAAAGGAAAGGTGCAACTCAACGGGGCTGGTCTTCTTCGACATCTACGCAGTGAATTTTGTATTTTTGTTATAGCTATAAAATGCTGCCATTAAGCTTAAAGTTGTTTGCAATTAAGCGAGATCGACTGAATGCCACGCACTTGGAATCCCCTCTTTTTGAGAGCTCACCGGAAGAGAGAAGGGCGTGATTGCATCCATGTTGTTGTGAATCTGCCCCCTTACAAAGCCTGAGAGTCGCCGGTTCTATCTTGATTCCCTTTTGCTTGATTCCCACAAAAGGTTTCCTTACCGCGTAGAGGAAATGTCGCTTGCTTGTTCCGGTGATCGATTATGTCAGTTGTTTCCCCTTCCCGTATTCAGCTCGCTTTCGATGGGGGTGAAGGGAGAGAAGTGACGTCGAAAAAGAGCTCCAATTGGTCAGTATGTGAGATGAAATGGCACGGAAGAAATCGGTGTCAGACATGCGATTCATTTCCTGACTTCCGGACCGCAGCGTTGGGGATCTGTGAGCGGAAGAATACAGGTTCCTGTGGGTGGGTTTAGGGGGATACTTGACAGTAGATATGGAAGCGTCGTGTGGGGTGGGTTGGGAACGGTATGTAGGACCCTAAGACCAACAAATCAACAGCTGAGGGAGGGAGTGGGGAGGATAAACCGTAGTGACGACGTTAGGGGGTAGTTTTATACACATTAGCCTTATTGCCATGTTGTACTGAGAAACTGTCTTCACACAAAATAAACTTTTATTTCATTTCTTTTCAGTTTTCACATAAGACTAGAAAGTTATTGGCACCTATTCTGTTTTTCTTCTTTCGGCCCTGTAAATGAAATGCGTTATTCTGCAAATTCTACATCGGAATTTTTTTATAGTGGAAGTTAAAAAGTACTTCCTAAGCCCATTCTTTTAATGAGAAGGGTGGGGTGGGGGAAGGGGAGTCAACATCCAAAAGTTTTCACCAATCTCCTTCAAAAATAATCACTTTCCTTTCTAACTTGGTTTCCGATTTTTTTCATTAAGCTGGTTTTGACCGCGTGCTAATACAGAGGCACAAAAAACTTTTTCTATATCTATAAGACTCAAATTGTATCTGAAACTTTCAAATTGGTTGCTTTATCTAGATCACAGGTCTTTATACATATATTTCTACACCCTGACATTGGCTGACAGTGCCCCCCCCCCCCCCCNCCTAAAAAAGGGGGATTTTAGAGATTAGCGGATTAAAAAATTGTATGCAATTAGTGATTTTGGCCGATTAATTTATTGACTCAAATCTGAAATCCCCATCTCGGGCAGCGAGGCAAAAGAAGATTTTTCAGAGGAAGAAACTCCAGACTACTAACAATCGCGGTCCTCTGATTTCCTGACATTCTGTCCTTTACCGTGGCGAGTAGTTACAAATCATAGTCTTCGATACATTTCTGGTTTCCTCATGATCGTCTCCGTAGTCTCAGACAGCCAATGAGTGGGATCTACACGCTTTATGTACATGCTGTGGGAGGCGCTTAAACGTTAGTCGCAGTTGAACAATGTACAATGTGGGATCAATAGGGTTGCCAGACTATTTTCTGATTTTTTGGCTCATTCATAACGTCCCTGGCTTCCAGTTGACTCACTGGCTCCCAAATAATGACTCTCTGGCGATTTTTTGGCTCCAACAGACTTCAGGTCAAAATTGACTACTTTCCTATACAATAAGCACTTGCACGTCTCTCTAATTGTTTGGTATTTCAAATGCGCAAGCTTCTATCAAAATTGCTCGATGACATATCAAAGAACTATTTCTCTTTCCATTTAACCATGTATCTTCTTATAATGTTGCCTTAAGGTACGTGGAAATGTTTAGATAATCCTCAAAATCACGTTATCCAGCACACAGACAGTTCATAGTAAATTTCTAGTCTTATGTCAAATCTTAACCCTCAGTAGGCCATGTCCAGACATGGTCTAGCTCATTTTTGGCTCTTTTTCATATGCGATTTGGCTCCATTCGAAAAAAAATCTGGCAACATTGATTAGAAGGTACACAATGCCGGTATTTATTTCTGGTTTCAAATTTGCCGGTGGCATATATTGCCGCTACATATGATCTCCGAGGGGTGCTACTTGTGTCGGAGGTGGATGTGGTAAAATTCAACAGTGGTCTATTTGCTAATGAATAAGACAGAGACATAAGTATAGCAAACATCACTCGCAAGACAGTGCATTGATTCCTGTCGCTTCCGCATTAGTCGCAGCCATCTTGGCCTGTCAAGATATAACTACTTCCGTTGGCACAAATTAACTTCCTGTTACGCGCGATCTCCGATGGACGGCCTCTTTCATACTCAAAATGGAATCAGGGAAGACCTAGCAAACGTAGTCCTGATAATGCGTATTAAATAAAAAAAGGTTTGGGTATGGATAATCTCCCTTGACGACTTGAATATAATGCGTTTTTGGTGACGTAATTTTCTCTATATAACAATGGAGTGATGTAGTTTAGTTGTTGTAGAACGTGGAAATCCTTGTCCGTATATTATGTCTTGGTTGAGCCACACGTCTCACACTAAAACTTGCTCGCTTCGATGAAAAACTATCTGTCTTCTCATACAACTTTACAGACTACTTTCTCCTGATTCTGCATCTCTGAGCTCATGGGAACAATGCCAGTGCAATACAACGTAGCTTTGCGCTTATCTTATCTAATCTACATATAATACGTGTTCTTTATTTTTTATATTATTTTCTTTGGACATTACCTGAGATATCTGAAGCCATAACAACCGTGAAAAATGACATAGAATGCAACTCTTTTCCTGGTCCATCTTATTGTCTGTTTTCATGTTTGGTTGACCCTGGACTTAAGCAGAGCTATGTTTGTACAAAGATCGGTCCTCTCCATGGAGCTATAAAGCTCCTGGTCCTCTCAGATCTTCGCGACTTAGGAGAAGCTGATGGACCAAAAAAAAAAAAAGAAAGCGGAGCAAGAGAAGATCAGGAAGGAAAATGACCGTCTCTGCCAGAGGCTTCTCGAGGCTGGCAAGTGCTCAGATCTATCTCGTTAGGCCAATGGCGGAGCCGCCGAATATGACATCCGTAACGTCACTTTATTCCTGGAGTCAGCCTTCAGCTCTTGAGCACATTATACAGTATTACTCTTATCCTCTGGGAATAGAGTAACTTACACGTTGCTTCAAGAACAAAAAACACACGTTCAAATGTTAACGTTTATCTTGGGTTTTTTTTGTGTTGTGTATTATTATTTTTTATCTCATGATTTTTGTTTTACAAAAATTCTACCAACGAAAAGGCGTATTTATGAAAATATCAGTCAGTCAGTCAGTCAGTCAGTCAGTCAGTCAGTCAGCCAGCGACCAAAATGTAAACATGCCTTTTTTGCTCCGTTACCAAGTTAAGTTCAATCAATAATTCAATCAATAAATCAATAAATGAATCAATCAATCAATCAGTCAATCAAGCAATCAAGCAACTAATTAATTAATTAATCAATCAATGTATCGATCGATCGATCAATCAATCAGTTAATCAATCAATCAATCAATCAATCAATCAATCAATCATTCAATCAATCGTCGTCTTCTTCTTCGTCTCCTCCTTCTTCCTGTGTGGGGGTGGTGGTAATAGTAACTGTGGTATTGGTGGTGGTGGTTCAGGTTGTCCCGGTGGTAGTGATGTTGGTATTACTGCTGGTTTTTCTTCAATTCTTTAATTAGTTTGGTGGTGTGTTTTTTTCTATGTTTCAGATAACCGAAGTCATAACAACAGTGAGCAATGACGAAGAATCCAATTCGCTTCCTGGTTTGTCTCGTTGTCTGTTGTCACGTGTGGCTGCCTCTGGACTTCACCGCAGCCATGTCCATACAAAGTGCACCGCCTGATGATGTCGCAGCAGGAGAGGCGGCGAAAAGAGGCGGCGCACAAACTCGTGAGACTATCGTGAAACCAGCCTCCTCCCCTGCAGATATGGGGGAAGTATTTCCAGCAGCGGAGGAATATGGAGTTCGTTCATTCCCGATCAACGACGAAGGTTTCCTATCTTACTATGATGACGATGACGATATTGAGAACTCAGCTGATAAAAGGCGCCTCAGAGCGAGTAAGCGACGCCTTCGGGCAAGCAAACGTCGCCTCAGGTTCCATAAACGGAAGCTAGAGTTTGCCGATCAAGGATCTTTGGCTACACGAGATAGTGATATATTCGACCCTTACGAGCTCGATCTCCGAACGCCCAGGCTACGATTCCACAATCTCCGGAAACGATCAGCAGCTTCCGCCGATGGACGGACTGAAAATTCGGAAAGGTTCCATGAAAATAGCTCGTCGCGAAACAAAAGATCGGTCCTCTCAGATCTCCAGGACTTGGGAGNTCGCAAGACAGTGCATTGATTCCTGCCGCTTCCGCATTAGTCGCAGCCATCTTGGCCTGTCAAGATATAGCAACTTCCGTTGGCACAAATTAACTTCCTGTTACTCGCGATCTCCGATGGACGGCCTCTTTCATACTCAAAATGGAATCAGGGAAGACCTAACAAACGTAGTCCTGATAATGCGTATTGAATAAAAAAGCTTTGGGTATGGATAATCTCCCTTGACGACTTGAATATAGTGCGTTTTGGTGACGTAATTTTCTCTATATAACAATGGAGTGATGTAGTTTAGTTGTTGTGGAACGTGGAAATCCTTGTCCGTATATTATGTCTTGGTTGAGCCACACGTCTCACACTAAAAATTGCTCGCTGCGATGAAAAACTATCTGTCTTCTCATACAACCTTACAGACTACTTTCTCCTGATTCTGCATCTCTGAGCTCATGGGAACAATGCCAGAGCAATACAGCGTAGCATATCGCTTTACGCTTATCTTATCTAATCTAAATATAATGCGTATTCTTTGTTTTTTTTAAATCATTTTCTTTGTACATTACCTGAGATAACAGAAGTCGTAACAACCGTAGAATGACATAGAATGCAACTCTTTTCCTGGTCCGTCTTTTTGTCTGTTTTCATGTTTGGTTGACCCTGGACTTAACCAGAGCTATGTGTGTACAAAGATCGGTCCTCTCAGATCTTCGCGACTTAGGAGAAGCTGTCAAGGCCAAACGACAGTGGTACAGTACACTCTGATGGACCAAAAAAAAGAAAGCGGAGCAAGAGAAGATCAGGAAGGAAAATGACCGTCTCCGCCAGAGGCTTCTCGAGGCTGGCAAGCAGATCTATCTCGTTAGGCCAATGGCGGAGCCGCCGAATTTGACAGCCGTAACGTCACTTTATTCCTGGAGTCAGCCCTCAGCTCTTGAGCACATTATATTACTCTTATCCTCTGGAAATAGAGTAACTTACACGTTGCTTCAAGAACAAAAAACACACGTTCAAATGTTAACGTTTATCTTGGGTTTTTTTTTGTGTTGTTTATTATTATTTTTTATCTCATGATTTTCGTTTTACAAAAATTCTACCAACGAAAAGGCGTATTTCTGAAAATATCAGTCAGTCAGTCAGTCAGTCAGTTGGTCAGTCAGTCAGTCAGCTGATGGGTAGTTGGGTGGGTGGGTGAGTGAGTGAGTGAATATTTTTGTTTCTTTTTCTTTCTCTTCCACTAGATCTGCATGCTTAAATATCTTTAGTTACTACTACTATTTTTTCCCCATTTTGTATTTCTGTACATTTTTTTAAACGACCAAAATGTAAATATGCCTTTTTTGCTCCGTTACCAAATTAAGTTCAATCAATCAATCAATCAATCAATCAATCAATCAATCAATCAATCAATCAATCAATCAATCAATCAATCAATCAATCAATCAATCAATCAAGCAATCAGTCAATCAATCAATTAATTAATCAATCAATCAATGTATCAATCGATCGATCAATCAATCAATCAATTAATTAATGAATCAATCAATCAATCAATCGTCGTCTTCTTCTTCGTCTCCTCCTTCTTCCTGTTTGGGGGTGGTGGTAATAGTAACTGTGGTGTTGGTGGTAGTGGTTCTGGTTGTCCCGGTGGTAGTGATGTTAGTATTATTGCTGGTTTTTCTTCAATTCTTTAATTAGTTTGGTGGTGTTTTTTTTATATGTTTCAGATAACTGAAGTCATAACAACAGTGAGCAATGACGAAGAATCCAATTCGCTTCCTGGTTTGTCTCGTTGTCTGTTGTCACGTTTGGCTGCCTCTGGACTTCACCGCAGCCATGTCTATACAAAGTGCACCGCCTGATGATGTCGCAGCAGGAGAGGCGGCGAAAAGAGGCGGCGCACAAACTCGTGAGACTATCGTGAAACCAGCCTCCTCCCCTGCAGATATGGGGGAAGTATTTCCAGCAGCGGAGGAATATGGAGTTCGTTCATTCCCGATCAACGACGAAGGTTTCCTATCTTACTATGATGACGATGACGATATTGAGAACTCAGCTGATAAAAGGCGCCTCAGAGCGAGTAAGCGACGCCTTCGGGCAAGCAAACGTCGCCTCAGGTTCCATAAACGGAAGCTAGAGTTTGCCGATCAAGGATCTTTGGCTACACGAGATAGTGATATATTCGACCCTTACGAGCTCGATCTCCGAACGCCCAGGCTACGATTCCACAATCTCCGGAAACGATCAGCAGCTTCCGCCGATGGACGGACTGAAAATTCGGAAAGGTTCCATGAAAATAGCTCGTCGCGAAACAAAAGATCGGTCCTCTCAGATCTCCAGGACTTGGGAGAAACAGCTAAGCCCAAAAGACAGCTGTCCATTAGCAATCAATTAAGTGCTCTGACGGACCTCGTTGTGGCAGCGGCGAAAAGGGAGCTAGAGGAACGTCGACGTCTCCGCCAGAGACTTCTCGAACTTGGCAAGCGCTCAGATCTATCTCTTTCGGCTACTGACGGAGCCGCCGATGACGACAGACGTGACGTCATTTCATTCCTGAAATCAGCCCTCGGCTCTTGAGCATATTATATTAATTTTATACTCGGGGAATAGAGTAACTTACAAGTTGCTTCAAGGATGATGACACATGGTCGAAATTCAACTGTCAGCTTGTTTTTGTGTTGCTGTTGTTTATTGTTGTTTTACTTCGTGACCTTCGTTTCACAAAATTTCTAACATCTTCCAACAAAAAGGCACATTTTCGACAAATTTTTTTGTTTCATTTTAGAAATAGAATACTGAGTGGGTTTGTTTGTATACAGCTCTTTAATTCAATAAAGTTTCTGTTTCACTTCTACCATTATCTCAAGGATATTTGCTGTATCGCAAGAACATTTTGTTAGTAGATGAGTACGGAGATAACAGATCAGGCATGTGTACAAATGTGATTTTAGCAGGTAATCCAACATGAAAACTTTTGACAAAAAAATGTTAGAATTAATCTGAATATTTTTGCTATTAGCAAAAGCACAGCAACGATATTTTGACTGCATATTATTTCTTGCTTTGGCTTTTGTATTTATGTTATTTGGTTAAAAATCCATGCTTTCACAGGAACCCAACACTTGGACAAAACCTGCAGAGGGCCATGTCGTAAACCCATGAGAAACATTTGATTACGCAAGGTGAAAGAATCGTTTTTCTTTTGTATGCAAGGAAATTGATAAATGCCATAACAGAAGATAGATTTAGACTATGTCTGCGAAAAATATACAGTTCCCTGAGTAACATACTTTGATTCGTTATGTGTTTTGAAAATATGATTTCACTGTAGAAGTTAGTGGTGGTGGTGGTGGTGGTGGTGGTAGTGGTGGTGGTGGTAGTGGTGGTGGTAGTAGTGGTGGTAGTAGTGGTGGTGGTAGTGTTGTTGTTGTTGTTGTTGTTGTTGTTGTTGTTGTTGTTGTTGTTGTTTTTGTTGTTGTTGTTGTTGATGGTGGTGGTGGTGGTGGTGGTGTTATGATGCTGCTGTCATTCTTGTCGTATTTTTTTTTACCACACACCCTGTTGTCGATTTTTATATACTTTTGTGAAGAAAAAAAACAGTGTTTTTTATGCAATTTTCGAAAAAAATATGAAATAGCGTACAAAACTTGAGATAGGAGGCTATACAAAATTTGAAGCACGTAGATGCAACCGATTAAGCGATATTTACAGAAACGTTAATTTCTGAATTTTTAATCGCGCTACAGCATTTAATGCACTGAAGTATCATTTTCAAATTCTGTACAAACGCTGGCGACGAAACTTTTCATTTTTTTTAAAAATGGTTGTACCAAATAATGTTGTTGTTGTTGTTGTTGCTGTTGGTGGTGGTAGTGGTGTTGGTGGTGGTGGTGATGATGATGATGATGATGATAATGATGATAGATTTTTAATAAATTCCTTGCATTAAGGTTGAGCTTTTAATTTTTCTCAGATTTAAATGATGATGTTGATGATGATGATGATGATGATGATGATGATGATGATGACATTTACAGTGGTGGTAGTGGTGATGATGGTAATGGTAATAGTTTGAATTTTGTTTACAATTTTTGAGGTGTGTGAAATAGAACTCTTTAAAGATCATGTTATTGACAACGATAAGGACGATGATAATGAGGAGGAAGAGGGAAAGGAACAGGTGGCATTTTGTGAAGAGATATAGATAGTAATATTCCTAAATTGCTGGCCAAGTCTAGGGTCGGTTAAGTCACACAGATATGCACTACGAGACAATAAATTCAAATGCATTCCTGTTTTGAAGCTTCTGATATTTTGAGATCGCGGCATCTCAGTTGTTTCTGAATAGACTTTTACTATTGTTTCAAAGCTGACTTAAAATACGTTTCTGATATTCTTCAACACCTGTTACATGGCAAAATTGCTCATAATTTGTCTAGTACAGAAAATAGCACATCTAAATGGCCCACCCATGGCTGGGGGAAAGTTGTGATAAATTATTTGTAATACGGTACTTTATTGACACTAGTGGAGCTAAATGTTTGTATAGAGCATTATCGAAATTTTGGGCTGGCCATAAGCCCTCATAGTGTTCTGATCTGGAATCGGTAACTGTAAGTCATAGCGCATCGATTCCTAGGAACCGGTTCGGCGCTCTGAACCGGTTCCAGATATATCTTCGGCTTCTCACTCAAATTCATTTCCATTCAGCTGTCGTGTGTTGGACGCAAAGACGTTTTACTATTGTAAAGTCTTTGGTAGGATGAGTCTAACATGCTGCAAGTGACAACTGGGCTCGGAATATGACTTGGAATCGTCACCTTTCCGCCTTTATAAGACCTCCAGTCCGAGTCCGGAGTCAAGAGTCCCAGCTGAGGCTTAACAGTGTAGCCAGGGGAGAGAACCAGCATGGTTATCAGATTATTTTCACGTCTACGGACAACTTCGCCGTCAAAATGGGTCCAACCAAAAACAAAGGGGCCAAATTTACCTAGAGGATATCACCAAGAATATCTGTTACAACAGAAAAAAAAATCTGGGGAAAAGAGAAGGAAGAAATACTATCCAACATAAACATGTCCCCCCCCCCCCCCCCNCCCCCCACTCATATAAAGAATAAAAGGCACGTTTCTCCTATTCAACCTTCAACCCTTCCAAAATGTCCCCGCCTCCTGCCAAGGACAAGGAATAGTTGCGTTTCCGCGAGTCCTGTGTACTCGTATTCGCGAGTACCTTAAACAGCGAGTCTTGCCCAGGGGTAGCTAGTGGCTGTTGTAGTAATCTTCTGGCTAAGCTGCAGTTTTAAGTCGTCACTGATTTTTTTTTTACCTATTTTGAGGACATGAAATGAAACCAAGACCTCCATTTCTTTATATGTTAATGTGTGTGGCGTGTGTGTGCGTGTATGTGTGTGTGTTTGTGTGTGTGCCTATGTCATACTAACATTAAATTTGGATCTTTGTTCAAGTGTACAGGTGTAAACATTTAGCTATAAGTAAAATGGAAATACATTTTTGAAACGACCTCTTTTAGAATCTTCTGACTATTTTCTGGGCATTCTAATAAGTGCAAGCGGAAATTCCAGAAATATTCCCCCTCCCCTTATGATTCGAATCCGGATTCGATCGAATCCATCGAATCATAACTCTGGAATGTAATCCGGATTCCAATTTGTAAGATTTGAATCTGTGCAATCCTAGTTTTTGCATAAAAAGTTGCTAATCTCCCTTTCCGTGAACCTGATGCTGCTTTTGCACGTGCATAAAGCAAAGCAAATGTATCCAAAGTTTGCTCGCACTTGCAAGTTCGGCATCAGTGTAACGGAAAGCGCAATAAATTACTCTTATCGCAAGCAGAGACCTACACTATCGTAGTGACGTGTTGTTGTTTTTTCTAATAGAATAAGTTCAGCATATAAAAAGCAAGAACATAGTGCCTAAACCTTCTGGCTGTCACGGTTGCCAGATTTGGTTTCTTTGAAGCCAAATGCCAAATATTTGTTGTAAGCCCTTGACACCAAAATAATTCTTTGGCTCTTTGGGTTGTTTTTTTTAGCTCCAAACAACTTTAGATCAACATTAATTCATTTCATGCGCAAAAAGTATGCACACTTGTCTGGAGAAACGATTAGTATCAGTTGGGGACCCTAATCTATAATGTAAAAATTCCAAACTTGTGAAAGTAGCTTAAGAGAGTAAATTTTCAAGGAATTCTGATAGACTCTGTATTACTTGTACTAGTATTCCAAATAATTCTGAATTTTTGTTCAGCATTTCGTAAATGTATTTGGATATTAACCCAGTATTTTCTACTAACTACGCTCAAACCTCATGGGATTCCAAATAATAAGGCTCCTATCATGGTTGACCCGACGAACTCGATTCAAGAATGACTCCAACCTGTTAACTGTTTCCATATAACAAACGTTCCTTATCTTGCTCAGGAATACGTAAAAAAGTTTGATAACTATAATCCCCAGTTAGATCCCAGTAAAATTTGCGGTGAATTTTTTGCCTTATGTTCAATCTGACGCCAGTCAGTCTTTCCATATAACTTTTTGGCTCTTTTTCGCAAGCGTTTTGGCTTCGACTCACACACATACAAAAAGGCTAGCAACCCTATTAGGGGTAATCAAGTCAGAATTCATGTTTCGATCAAATAGAGTGCACGTGAGCTGAAACACACACACACCAGCATAGTGGAGACACCGCTGCTCTGAAAACGTACCTTGACCTTTAAGTAACTACAAGTAATGTGCAACTGAGAAAAGTGCAAGTGTCTGATCTAGTTTGAGGTCAGTGATATTTAGAATGAAAAAAAAAACAACTGCTAAAAGATGTGGTTTATGTTTGTCTAAACCTGTGGCCACACCTGCCTCTGTACCGCGATTACTGGTTACAGACCTGTAATAGGATTGGACCCGTTTTTCCTCTATGGGCTATATTAACATTTTGAGCTGCCCTCTGAACCCAAAGTTTTAGCTTTCACCCAGACCCATACCAGATTGAAGCCCATTATGTGGCCCAAATTTTAAGACTTACCCAACCCTAGCAAGCCCATTGAAATTTTGAGCTTGGTTGCTATTTGTAAACAGACCCTACATTTTTCACTGGTCAATGCCAAACCCCTCCTCTTCCGCCTGAGCACACCCTTGACCTGGCAGTTCCAGCCCAGGACTAAATAGTGCCTGGTAAAATAAAGTAAAATGGACACAGATTCCCATGTTATCAAAATTTCCCCCTTGGAGCCCTCATTACTGGAAGCAGGGCATGCCAAAAGAGGGAACAGGGGAGATGAAATATACCCCCTAAGTCGTAGGACCACAAAGTGAAAGTACAATTACAGGCCTGTAACCTACTTCTGTATCTGTTTAGGCCCCCTCTTTTCCTTATATAAACATATGAATAGAGAATAATAGTACAAGAACCTAGTCAGTAATCACTAGTGATGGGCAAGATTCGAATACATCGAATCTTCTTCCTTGGGTTCGAATTAGGTTTATATCGGGAATCCTGATTTGAACCCTAAAATTGGTCTGGATTCAAAAATCTTTCTGTTCACAGGAAATTTAAAGCACAAAAAAAAAGGAAAAAAAAAGTTTTGTTTTTAGGAAATTCCTATGGCATGTCAAAATTTGGGTCTCTATCCAAGGATACAGGTGTAACCTTTTGGCTTTACTTGAAATGAAAATAGATTATGAAAGCCCCCATGTAGAATCTAGTGTTTATTTTCTTGTCACTCTAATAAGTACAAGTGGAAATTCAATAAATAACCCCCGATTCCCCCGGTAGTCGAATCCAGATTCAATCCATGGAAATCCTGGTTCTGGAGGCGGGCGAATACGATAAATGTATAACGAATTTCATAAAAACTGATATAAACCAAACATTCATTACAGATCCTCTGTATAGTACGTGTAGAAAATATCGCGCCCATGTTGACGTATAAAAGCTTATACCACATGGCCTAAAGAGAAATAGGCTACATTATTGTGACCTCATTACACGTCAAATGGACGATAAGATCGGGTTGTGGTGGGTGAATAGAAACTGGTCCACATTGTCGTGATTTACCCAGATGATTGAGAGGTTTGCAATTTTGTTCCCTTATTATTGTTTCTGTACCCTATACTTCTAAAAAGAGTTGCACAATTATGGTAATTATAAGCTTTCTCTTAGAACACCTCTGCGCTTTGTGATATAGTGTATTTAAATGCAACACCATGTAATTACTGCTTTCCGGCTGGTAATGTGGGCAGGACCGAATTAAGCCAGTGCGGGGGCCTGTAGTATCAGGAACGGATTAAAGTCCGCGGGATTCGCTATATTACTGTCGAGGGAGAAAGAGAAAGAGAGTGCGTATGAATAATATGTGAGAGAGAAAGAAGAGAGTGAGAGTGAATATCATTCTCAGAAGAAGTTTTCCTTTCCATCTACATCGTTTTAATGGCATTGATATGGGGGAGACGTAAGGATGTGAATTACACATCGCATAACATTCTGCGGTGCGGTCAAAAATCTGGCCAGAGAAATGTCGGTAAACGAAATTATCTGATCTAGAATGCCCATTTCGGCAGTCAGTTTGCAAGCATTTAGTGGGAGACCTCCAAAATGTAGGGCCAGTCCTATTCTATTCTTGCTAACAGGTTAAAATATGCACTAAAAGTGGGGAGGGGGTGGTAGTGGTCATGGGGACGGACTTTTTTTCTTATTTAGGAGGAGGTTGCAAATCCTGCAGAATTAATATGACAGCAAGGATATTGGCGAAATTTCTCGTAACACAGAATAATATAATGACTCTATATCATTACTGCTGATTGCCACGTCAGAATGAGGGCGAAATTCTCTAACCTTAATGATCATCTGTCTGGCAAACAGCAAGCCACACCTTCATTATCATGGCAGCAGATGCACAGTATTGAATCCCCCCCCCCCCCCCCCCCCCCCCCCNCCCACCAACCTGTTTATTTTTCAGTTGTTGCTGCACCCTCTTTACTTCCCCTCTCCCCCAACCCTGCCCCAAAAGGTCCAAAAATAAAAAAAAATACAAAGTTCTAGGTGGTCCCCAAATTGCTCTTGTCCCCTATTATTGTACATTTAATCATTTGTATCACAGCAGCTAAATCATCATTTGCAGTAATGATACTTAATCACTGTAAGCTTTTGACCTACGTTTCTACGTATAAATATTATGAGCAGCGCTTTTCCATCAGTGCCGTTGAGTAAAGCTTAGCACCTACGAGATAGATTTCCTCAGCCACATCTGTCTACAGACATCACTTGACATCATACACTATGAGATACGAGGTGATTGCAGTCCTTGTTGCACTGTGTGTGTCTGCGGTCTTGGCAGTGGGTCCTCCAGGTATGTAGATCGCAAAGTATTTTTCAATGTAGGATATTTTGCTAACATTTTCACTCATTCCATCCTTCTAAATGTGTAATGTATAAATGAAAATAAATATGACTCTACCCAGATTTGACACAAAACTTTTGAAAAATGTATAATGAATTTATTTTTAAAAGGGTCGACGTTAGGTGTAGAACACTTTACCAACACTGACAAGTGAAATAAGAGATATTATACATAGAAAAGCAGGTGACAAACAAGTGTAATGTATCAAAATATTTTATACGGGCATTCTTCTGTTTTTCATCAAAATTTTCACACGCAGAACTATAATCTGATAATCAAGACAAAAAAAGATTTTTGCGTATTCTGAACAGAAATAAATATGGCCTAAGATTTAAGACTCTTTTGATTTGTAAACAGAGTGACCATGTACCTCTAGCAACACACAGAAATTACATAAATCAGTAGTAAAACCTACCACAATATTTAAACCTATAATCACTTTCATGGCCTTTCAAAATGAAATCTAGCCATCATTGCCCCTCCCTATGACCATTTTATAATTTTATATGAACTATTTTAATATTACATTCCCTTCTTGCCAAACTTTTTTTCGGCATAGACGAGGGAAGATAACATTTCAAGCTGTGTAAAGAGTAAACACAAACAAAAACAAAAAAACTGTTTCAATAACTTTAATCAATGGATTTATTTCAAACTCTGCATTACCAAAAATTCATGGAGTATAATGAATTACAGACATGAATTTTAACACCGCAGCCTAAAACAGTTTAACAGTTAAGACTCTCTGAAATTTAGTAAACATACAAACAAACTCTCTAATTATTGTCCCTCTGGTTCTCTGAATTTTTATCGCGTTTCCTGCAAGGTTGTAACTTCTGCATTATCTCTGATTGTATTCACTCATTTCCTACATCCCTATTTCTATGGAACTGTTTCCTAGCAGATGGTGATAGGCCTCTTGTTCCCGTTTCCTTCTTCCGCTGCATTTATAACCAATAGCTTTCTTTTCCTTGTCCTTTTACTCTTTTGTTTTTCATTTTACCCAACTACTGAGACGTCTTTCCCTTTTCCCTTCTCTCTCGCTTGTCCCTTTCTTCCCTCTTTCTCCTATCTTTGTGGTACAGTATTTGAAATGTGTTATACATTGAAATTTATCCATTAGTAACTCTTGGAATACTTTCTTAAAACGTCTCTTTTTCTGTGAGGGAGAAACTAGCAATATCTTCAATATATCTTCAAGTAATGTCAATGCCTTTGAAATCATTCAACATCTCGGTAAACACTTTGATGGATGTATTGGCCAGGCTCTTTTTGAAAGTACTCCACTTTCCACACGACAAATGCCATCTCTAAGGCAAATTTATCAACTGTTATGGCCACGAAAAATATTCAACGGCTACAGCGGCAAACGCACCAAGGTATTTTGCATTCATGTGCGGCCATTATAATAAATTTACGGTTACATTAAAGAAAAAAAATGTCTTTGCAAAGCCCACATGTATGTTTTGATCAGACTTCTAACAGGTACAAATGTCAAATTTATAAATAATAAATGTCTAACTTATGTGTTTGGCATCAAAACTCGAGTAGTCATTCCTAGAAACAAAATGAATTTTCAATCTTTTAATCAACCAGAACCTGTGCAAACCCCGAGAGGAAACATCATTTGCTGTTTTTATGTTGTACAGACATAAATGTACACATATCAATACAAATGATAAAATTATATTCTAACTTGCGATGCATTGTGCAACTTGATTTGTGCACTTATGCGCTCGTACAGGCCGCGAAGAGGTACTTCACTCCATGTTTGATTTGATTGTGCCGATTCGTTAACGAGATTTCAAATGAGATTGCTCCAGCAATACATTGTTTTTATATTTAATATACAGAAAAGATTGAAGATTCCCGTTTTTAATTTTTTGATCCCACAGTCTTTCTAATGGTCGGTTTTCACTTCCACTAAAACTTCATCTTTCAACCCATATGGGAATTTTGTATTATTCTAACCAGCTGGTGGCTGGAGTACTGAATGGGTGATAGCCTGGCTGGCTTGCAAGCTGGCTGGCTTGCTGGCTGGCTGGCTGGCTGACTGGCCGGCTGACTGGCTGACTGGCTGGCTGGCTGGCTGGCTGGCTGACTGATTGGCTGGCTGGCTGCTGGCTGGTTGAGATATGTTCACAGCCAGAAACATGGCCAGCAGAGCATCCCTATTCCTCTCTAACTCTTCCATAAATCAAAGGTCAAAGCTGTTTCATAGATGACGTGGAATACAGGAACAGAGAGCGGACCCCTGATCCCTGCAACAGGTGCTGGTGTAGTAATGGCAGAATAGCCTGTAACAGAATGGGTTGTCCAAAAGGTAAAATCGACTTTTTTTTAAAATTTTATTCATAGAATATAATAGTTCACACATTATGTGCAACTCTTAATTGTGTGTAAATATTTACAATTTCATATGATGTACAGATGACACATTGCAATGTTATACATTTCACTCTGAACATTTGATGTACAATAAATAAATGAGCATTCTCATGCAAAGAAATGATTGCTTAGTGGAACTTGACACAACGTGTTTCACTGGCAGCCATTTTGTTGTGTCGGACTAAGTAAACATCTGCTATAAATGCTGTGTGACAAATGTTAATGATAATAGACGTCACAATGGCATCTTTGAGAAGAGAGCATCGCTTCATCAAATGCACACACACAAAAAAAGAGAAGGTCTAAAGTTATGGAAAGTGATTGATTTCTCTAAAAGAACTGTGCATCCAAATAACTGGCTAATGGTACTATGCTGGTTTATTGTACAACTCATTCTCGTAAAATAAATAGACGTCTAGCAACATACTGACCAGTCTGTTCTGTTCTTCGTTTAACCTGAAAAATGATTATGAAATCGCATAATTTTTATTCCCGTGCTTTATCTTACAGCATAACAATTTTTACTGCTCGAGTATCAATTTAACGAGCTGCAGTACATTTCATGTTTTAATGAAAGACTTTGACGATATCATCTCTCCTATTAGCAACAGGTGGCGCTTTAGGAATATGTAACTTTGTTATAATCGAATATATTAAAATAAATTCTTAAATAAATACAACCTGTTGATATTGAAAGTCGAATAACAGTACCAATGATAGACTATACCATATCATACTTAGAGGTAGAGATCTAACGTGGATACTGATTAAATCTTTCATTGAGTGGTGTCCACTGATTTACAGCTGTTTCCTGTTTTCAAACCCAATGAGATCATATTACTTAATTTCTGTATCTAGAGATTACGGAATCGACTTTTTATTATTGTGTTTTAGAGCAGCAGTTACAAGATTACGATTTTCCACTTCCCGAATCCGCAACTTCTGGTCTATAAAGATTAGGGAGTTCGTCTAATCCAAAACTTCGGTCGTAGTATATCGCCTGTTAAATACTGGAACGCTTGATGTGCACTGTGGTGCAGTTTCCTTCGAATTGGAGGCATAAGATTACACGCCAAATTGCAAAATAGTGCATCGAACAAAGTCTGGAACTTAAAAGTGCACCACACTTCTCTGAGACTGGTATATTGAAGGAGTTGTGAATCTACAATTGCAAAAAAAATCTAAACCTAGACGTCTAGATTTACATCGTTTTAAATGTGCCCAAGTACTGCTCTGTGGCATTTTGTCATAGGCTTCCAAAAGTATAAAGAGGTACATCGTTTGGTTGTTTTGCTATCAGTACTTCAGCCTAGTATGTCCAAAGGAACACCAAAACAAGCCGTGCTGGTTTTGCTATGTAAGTCTTGCAGAAAAGTAGAATAAGAAAATAATAACAAAAATAATATGATATGGGGTTTGCTTATGCAATGTTTGTGTCTTCACTGAGAGAACCTATGCTTCTTATAACCTATGCTTACCGATGATCGCCGAAAAACAACCCATAGACTGGAGCGCCCCCTGTCGTATTACCCCTTTTGCTGTTTACTCAAAGTCCCTTAATTTCGAAACCATCCTTCTTGAGCTACAAATGATGTCGCCATAACCCAATCACCTACACTCCTAACCTTTAGACACAAGTTTATGTCTATCGATTTAAACATTTAAAATGTCTATCCAACAGTTATGAGAAAACGCAGCTGCACAGTGGACGGTACAGTTTATCCGAATGGAGCCAAGACACCTGATGAGTGTGACAGATGTCGATGTCGGGACGGTATTGTGGCATGTACCCGCAACGATTGTGTTCCTGGTAATTTCACAAGTCAATCAGTTAGCTATCATCACTATTTAAACAACATTTTGTAGATCTGTAAGGTTGTGTTCCACAAATCAGGCCAAATGCGAATACTGTATTATTACAGTGGAGAGTATTTACTGTTATACCTGTTATACTGGGCATAATATCAATCTCTTTTTCCCCATTTCTTTGTTATTGTAACAACATCCTTTTTCTACTGGGACCTTCGGACTGAAAAATCCGAGCTTTCGCAGCATTACTGCTTCACCCTCTTACTAGGAGCAGCGTGGCCGAATGATTGCTGTGTTGAACTCAAGATCTAAAGGTCGTGGGTTCGATTGCGGACGACAGTCGTGTTGTAGTTAGGATTTCATTCAGATTTTCATCAGTCCACCAGCCTATGAAATGGGCATTTGCTATAGACAGTAAAAGATATTGTCAGAATTACAGTGCATGCAGGTTTCTATTGCCTCGAAGAAATTCTAAAAGTGGAGGATTGTGTTCAACTTTTGTTCCGAGTCAGGCATTTCTAATTATAAACAGATAGATAATGCTGCGAAAAGGTATGTGATCTGCTGATGGTCAGATCTATTGGAATTCATCCATATTTTAGTGTAAGTTGAAATTTACAGATTTTGCAAATTTCCTTTTTATGTTTGTTTCTTTTTTTTTGTCAGGGGCCTGAAGCAGTGAGGCCGAGAGGAGACAGTGAACGAGTGATGGCCCCTTGTTGACTTCCACTGTAGCCTCATGGTGTCCCACTTTCCTCTTTAGCTAGGAAATGCGAGGGGCGAGAAATAAAGTCATGTGGGGCAACGTCTGTCAGTTCTCAAGCGTTCTAAATCATTAAACATAATAAATTACTTTCCTTAATTATGTCAGCTCGTTTTGTGTATTGTCAATATTCGGTTGATTGGTTTATTGGTTGGCTGGTTGGTTGCTTGCTTGCTTGCTTGCTTGCTTGCTTGCTTGCTTGCTTGCTTGAGCGCTTGAGCCCTTGAGCGCTTGATTGCTTCCTTAAGTGCTTGATTGGTTGGTTGGTTGGTTGGTTGGTTGGTTGGTTGGTTGGTTGGTTGGTTGGTTGGTTAGTCTCATTTAACCATAGAAACATTGCAAGTCCTTCAGTTAAGATTTTTTCACAATTTAATTTAGATGAAGAGGGCTTAAATTTTGACATCTTTTGCAGACTACAAGCAAGCACAAAAAAAAACAACTCCATCAACAGCATGTGGAAACACTGCCTGCAATAATCATTTTACAAATTCAAGACGGACTTGTGCCACTTTTACAGTTTACGTTGATGTGTTAAAGCCATATATAGATAGACTGGAACACACAACTGCGAGTGATGTCCCTTTAAATGTCCAACTGACTGACTAAACTTAATTCCATCTCTCAGGGAGGATGGGAAAAGATGCGACGAAACGCAGATACGATTAAGCAACACTTTCCGTTGTCATCTTTTATGCAAACAAAACTGATGAAGTCTATTTTGTAGGACAAATGCCTGCTAAGCAACTACACATTATTACGCAACAGAACATATCACTCAGTAACCTCTCAACTCTCAGAGACGCACTGATAACCATCATTCAGACAACAATTTTCATTGCCTTTAGCCAGGTACCTATTTTTTAATTGAGTCGACCTGGAAAAAATGAGGAATGGGATGAATCAATGTAAATGAAATTCTTACCCACGGCACCTGAAACCTTTCCACCGGAAATGGAGTCCACAACACTGTAATTCTGAGTTCAGAACCTGAACTTCTCAATCAAGTTGTCACGTGTTCATTTAAATTTACCGACAAAGGTTTTTCCTGGAAAAGAAGTGTGAGAGAAGTGAGATTATATCGGGGGTTGGTGTATTTTCCAAATCGTGTGCAACAGTGACAAACTCAGACTAGAGTATAGGCAAGTCGTTATTGCGAGACGTCCACGCTTGCTAATGATAGGCAAAAGTTGAATATTTCGAATCCTCTTATTCTGAGTTCAAATCCAGTTCAAAACCTAAACCAGGTCTGGATTCGAATTTCGAATCGTTCCTTTCACAGGAAATTTAAAGCGCCCCCCCCCCCCCCCNCCCCCCCCCCCCCTCACACACACACACACACACGTACACACACACACAAGAAGGTTCGGTTTGTAAGAAGTCCCTATGTCAATTATTAACATTTGGATCTTTGTCCAAGTGTACAGGTGTAAACATTTAGCTTCAAGTAAAATGAAAATACATTTCTAAGAAGATCTCTTTTACAATCTTCTGACTATTTTCTTGTCATTCTAATAAGTGCAAGCGGAAATTCCACAACCCCTTCCTCTCATGATTCGAATCCGGATTCGAACGAATCCATCGAATCATAACTCTAGAATCTAATCCGGATTCCAGTGTGTAAGAAATGAATCTGCTCAATCCTAGTTCTTGCATAAAGGGTTGCTAATCCCGCTTTCCGTGAACCTGATGCTGCTTTTGCATGTGCATAAAGCAAAGCAAATGTATCCAAAGTTAATTTGCACTTGCAAGTTCAGCATAAATGTAACGAAAAGCGCAATAAATTACCCTTGTCGCAAGCAGAGACCTACACTGCCGTCGTGTCGTGTCTTTTCTCTGATAAAATAAAGTCAACATAATATTATAGCAAGCAACAACATAGTGCCTAAACTTGCTGGCTGTCACGGTTACCAGAGTTGGCTTCTTTAAAGAAAAATGCCAGAATATTTGACTCCAAAATAATTTTTTGGCTCTTCGGCTTTTTTTGTTTTTTTTCTACTCCAAAAAACTTTTGATCAATATTAATTCATTTCATGAGCAAAAAGTATGTAAAATTGTCTGGAGAAACGATAAGTATCAGTTGAGGACCCTAATCTATAATGTAAAAATTCCAAACTTGTGAAAGTAGCTTATGTAAGTAAATGTTAAAGGAATTCTGATAGACTCTGTATTACTTACTCTAGTATTCAAAATACTTCTGAAATTTTGTTCATTATTTCGTGAATGTATTTGGGTCCAAAAAGTAAAAAATCCACGGTTTATTTTCTATACGTTCAAACTGTATAGCATTCCAAATGACTGGACTCCTATCATGATTGGCCCGATGAACACGAACCAAGAATGACTCCAAACTGTTTCCATATAACAAACGTTCTTTATCTTGCTCTGGAATGAATAAAAAAGTTTGATGACTATAATCCCCAAGTAGATCCCAGAAAATTCGCGGTGAATATTTTGTCTTATGTTAAATCTGACGACAGTCAGTCTTTCCATATCATTTTTTTGGCTCTTTGTCAATAACGCTTTGGTTTACACACACACACACACACACACACACACACACACACACACACACACACACACACCACACACACACACACACACACACACACACACACTTAAAGGCTGGCAACCCATTGACGTTGCAAGAGCCAAATTGTAAAAGCTTCTTTGAGCCATTTGATAAAAATTTCTTCTCGAATCACAGGAACGTTCCGAGATGCCAAGACTAGTCTGCAGGTCTGGTGTCACCATTGTGCTTAAATTATATACTGTTTACGGAGGGGGTCGGTTGGTTAAATTTTTCACAATTTTAAATTACATGAAAATGGGTTAAAACTTTGGCCTTCTTTTGAAGATCACAGGTCCGCACAAATGAAATCCGCTGAAGCCATTAGGAAACACTGCCTGCAACAATTATTTGTTTACAAATTCAAAACTGAATTTCACCACTTTTGCGGTGTGGTTTCATGTTATATTATGATTATTTCAACACAGGACAGATTTTATACTCTGCTACTTTCGACTCGGATAGTCCAATTTTTATTTTTTTTTGGGACCAATTAACCTCCTGCAACCATTAGAGATAATCAAGTCAGAATTCTGGTTTCGATGAAATACAGCGTACGTGAGTTGAAAAACACACACCCAAGCATAGTGAGGACACCGCTGCTCTGAAAACGTACCTTGACCTTTAGAATACATTGTCACAGTGTGCTCCATAAGTAACCAAATTTAGCATATATTTTGTTGAACGCAGACGCTAATTGCAACATGACATTTCGACTGTGCAAAATTGTTCAGCATTTATCCAAAATGTGTAACTGAAAAAAGTGGAAGTGTCTGATCGAGTTTGAGGTCGGTGATATTTAAAAAGAACAAAAAAACTGCTAAAAGATGTGGTTTATGTTTGTCTAAACTTTTTGCCATACCGGCCTCTGTACTCGTTACTTCTGTATCTGCTTAACCCCCTCTGTTCCTTATATAAACATATGAATAGAGAATAACAGTACAAGAACCTAGTCAGTAATCACTAAGGATGGGCAAGAGATTCGAATCCGGATTCGAATACATCGGTTCGACTTGGCTTCGAATCCCGGATTCATACCCCTTCCTTCTGTTTACAGGAAATTTAGATCTAAAGCAAAAAAAAAAATAAAAAAAGAAAATGATGAATATTTTGGTTTTTAGGAAAAAATCCTATGGCATGTCAAAATTTGGGTCTTTGTCCAAGTGTACAGGTGTATCCCTTACACTTTATTTAAAATGAAAATAGATTATGAAAGCCCCCATGTAGAATCTAATAGCTATTGTCTTGTCACTCTAATAAGTACAAATGGTAATTCAATAAATAGAACCTGATTCCCTCTGTAGTGGAATCAAGATTCAAATCCATGAAATCCTGGCTCTGGAGGCGAGTGAATACGATAAATGTTTAACGAATTTCATAAATCTGATATCAACCAAACATTAATTACAGATCCTCTGTATAGTATGTGTAGAAAATATCGCGCTCATGTTGACGTAAAAAAGCTTATACCACATAGCCTAAAGAGAAATGGACTACATTATTGTGACCTCATTACACGTCAAATGGACGATAAGATCGGGTTGTGGGTAAATTCAAAACTCGACCACATTGTCGTGATTTACCTAGATGATTGAGAGGTTTGCAAATTTGTTTCCTTATTATTATTTCTGAACCCTATACTTCTGAAAAGAATTGCACAAGTATGGTAATAATAAGCTTTATCTTAGAAAGCCTCTGCGCTTTGTGATATAGTGTATTTAAATGCAACACCATGTAATTACTGCTTTCAGGCTGGTAGTGGGGGCAGGACCGAATTAAGCTAGTACGGGGGCCTGTAGCATCAGGAGCGGATTAAAGTCCGCGGAATTTCCTATATTAGTGTCGAGGGAGAAAGAGAGAGAGTGAGTGTGAATGTGTGAGAGAGAAAGAAGAGAGAGAGAGAGCGAATATCATTCTCCGAAAAAGGTTTTGCTTTCCATCCACATCGTTTTAATGGTATTGATATAGGGGAGATGAAAGGATGTGAATTACACATTGCCGACGGTCACATTCAGCGGTGCGGTCACAAATCTGACCCAAAAAATGTCGGTAAACAGGAAGTCTGATCTAGAATCTCTCATTTCAACAGTCAGTTTGCAAGTATCTAGTGGGGGACCTCGAAAATCTAGGGCTAGTAGAATATATGCTATTCTTGCAGATAGGTTAAAATAGGTGGTTGCAAATCCTCCAGAATGAATATGACAGCAGGAGTATTGGCGAATTTTCTCGTCATAACATAACAATTGTATATAATCACTGCTGATTGCCAAATTCTCTGACCTTAATGATCATCTGTCTGGCAAAAGCTAGCCAATCCTTCATCATCATGGCAGCACATGCACAGTATTGAATCCTTTCTTCCCTTCCCCCCNACCTCCCCTCCCACCAACCTTTTATTTTTCAGTTGTTGCTGTACCCCATTTACTTCCCCTTTCCCCCAAACGGTCAAAAGAAAAAAATGCAAGTTCTAGGTGGTCCCCAAACTGCTCTAGTCCCCTATTATTGTACATTTATCATTTGCATCACAGCAGCTAAATCGTCATTTGCAGTAATGATACTTAATATCTTTCAGCGTTCGACCTACATTTCTATATATAAATATAAGCAGCGCTTATCCATCCTACCCAACATTGCCGTTGAGTAAAGCATAGCACCTACGAGATAGATTTTCTCAGCCACATCTGTCTACAGACAAAACTTGACATCATACACTATGAGATGCGAGGTGATTGCAGTCCTTGTTACACTGTGTGTGTCTGCTGTCTTGGCCTTGCGCCTACCACCTCCAGGTATGAAGATCGCAAAGTATTTTTCAGTGTCGGATATGCTAACATTTTTACCCATTCCATCCTTCTAGCTGTGTAATGTAATTAAATGAAATTAAATATGACTCTACCCAGATTTGACATTTAAAAAATATATATATATATATATAATGAATTTATTTAAAAAGGTGGACGACGTTAGGTGTATGAACACTTTACCAAGACTGACAATTGAAATAACAGATATACAAAGAAAAGCAGCTGACTAAAATGTGTAATGTTTCAAAATATTTTATACGAGCATTCTTCTGTTCTTCATCAAAATTTTCACATGCAGAAATAAATCAAGACCAAAAGATTTTTGCGTATTCTGGACAGGAATAAAAATGACCTAAAATTTAAGACTCATTTGATTTGTAAACAGAGTGACCATATACTTCTAGCAACACACAGAAATTTCATAAATCAGTAGTAAAACATACCACAATATTTAGACTTATAATCACGTTCAGGGCCTTTCAAAATGAAATCTAGCCTATATTCTCCTCCCTATGACCATTTCATAATTTTATATGGACTATTTAAAATTACATACCCTTCTTGCCGAACTTTTTTCAGCAGGAAGAGGGCAGATACCATTTCAAGCTGTGTAAAGAGTAAACACATACAAAAGAAAGAACTTTATCAATAACTTTATTCAATGGATTTATTTCAAACTCTGCTATATCAAACTTTCTAGCGTTTCCTGCAAGGCTGTGACTTCTGCATTATCTCTTACTGTATTCACCCATTTCCTACTTCCCTATTTCTGTGAAATTGTTTCCTAGCAGATGGTGATAACCTCTTGTTCCCGTTTCCATCTTCCGCTGCATTTATAACCAATAGGTTTCTTTTCACGTTGCTTTTACTGTTTTGTTTTTTATTTTACCCAACAACTGAGCCGTTTCTCCCCTTTCACTTCTCTCTCGCTTGTTCCTTTCTTCCTTCTTTATCCTATCTTTGTGGTACAGTATTTGCAATGCGTTATATATTGAATTTTTTCCGTTAGTAACGCTTGGAATACTTTCTTAAATCGCTTCTTTTTCTATGAGGGAGAAACTAGTAGTGGGTTACCAACTGCTATGGCCACGATAAATATTCAACGGCTGCAGCGGCAAGCACACCAAGGTATCTTGCATCCATGTGCGGCCATTATAATATATTTACAGTTACATTAAAGAAACAAATTCTTTTTGCAAAAATCACATGTATGTTTTCATCAGGCTTCTAACAGGTAGACAAATGTCAAATTTGTAAATAATAAATGTCTAACTTGTGTCTTTGGCATCAAAACTTGAGTAGTCATTCCTAGAAACAAAATGAATTTTTTTTCAATCTTTTAATGAACCAGAACCTGTGCAAACCCCGAGAGGAAACATCATTTGCTGTTTTTACGTTGTACAGACATAAATGTACACATATAAATATAAATGATAAAGTATATTCTAACTTGGGATGCATCGTGCAACTTGATCTGTTCACTTGTGCGCTCATGCAGGCTGCGAAGAGGTACTTCACTCCACGTTAGATTTGATTGTGCGGAGTCGTTAACGAGATTTCGAATGAGATTGCGCCAACAATACATTGTTTTTATATTTAATATATAGAAAAGATGGAAGATTCCTGTTTTTAGGGTTTTTTTATCTCACAGTTTTTCTAATAGTCGGTTGTCACTTACACTTAATCTTCATCTGTCAACCCAAATGGGAATGTTATATTATTCTAACCAGCTGGTGGCTGGCGTACTGAATGGGTGATAGGCTGGTTGGCTTGTTGGTTGGCTGGCTGTGATATGTTCACAGCAAGAAACATGGTGAGCATAGCATTCCTCTCTAACTCTTCCATAAATCTATCAAAGGTCAAAGCTGTTTCATAGATCGCGTGGAATACAGGGACAGAGAGCGGACCCCTGATCCCTGCGACAGGTGCTGGTGTAGTGATGGCAGAATAGCCTGTACCGATAATGGTTGTCCGGAAGGTAAAATCGACCTTTTTTTCATTTTATTCATAGAATTTAATAGTTAAGTTTGTAGGATATCAAATTCAAGTGCTGCAGTACATTTCATGTTTTAATGAAAGACTTTGACGATATCATCTCTGCTATTAACAACAGGTGGCGCTTTAGGACAATGAACTTTGTTATAATCAAATATATATAAAATACTTTAAATAATCACAACTTGATGACGTTAAATGTCGAATAACAGTACCAGTCATATATCATATCATACTTAGAGATAAACCGTGGATACTGATTAAATCTTTGATTGAGTGGTGTCCACTGATTTACAGCTGTTTCCTGTTTTCAAACCCAATGAGATCATATTACTTAACTTCTGTATCTGAAGTTTACGGAATCTACTTTTATTATTGTTTTAGAGCATCGGTTACAAGATTACGATTTTCCACTTCCCGAATCCGCAACTTCTGGTCTATAAAGAGTAGGGAGTTCGTCTAATCCAAAACTTCGGTCGTAGTATATCGCCTGTTAAATTACTGGAACGCTTTGATGTGCACTGTGGTGCAGTTTCCTTCGAATTGGAGGCATAAGATTACACGCCAAATTGCAAAATAGTGCATCGAACAAAGTCTGGAACTTAAAAGTGCACCACACTTCTATGAGACTGGTATATTAAAGGAGTTGTGAATCTACAATTGCAAAAAAAATCTAAACCTAGACGTCTAGATTTACATCGTTTTAAATGTGCCCAAGTACTGCTCTGTGGCATTTTGTCATAGGCTTCCCAAAGTATAAAGAGGTACGTCGTTTGGTTGTTTTGGCTATCAGTACTTTAGCCTAGTATGTCCAAAGGAACACCAAAACAATCTGTGCTGGTTTTGCTATGTAAGTCTTGCAGAAAAGTAGAATAAGAAAATAATAACAAAAATAATATGTTATGGGGTTTGCTTATGCAATGTTTGTGTCTTCACTGAGAGAACCTATGCTTCATATAACCTATGCTTACCCATGATCGTCGTAAAACAACCCATAGACATGAGCGCCCCCTGTCGTATTACCTCCCTTGCTGTTTAGTCAAAGTCCCTCAATTTCGAAATGATCCTTCTTGAGTCCACAAATGACGTCGCCATAACCCAATCACCCACACTCCTAACCTTTAGACAAAGGTTTATGTCTATCGATTTAAACATTTAAAATGTCTATCCAACAGTTATGAGAAAACGCAGCTGCACAGTGGACGGTACAGTTTATCCGAATGGAGCCAAGACACCTGATGAGTGTGACAGATGTCAATGTCGGGACGGTATTGTGGCATGTACCCGCAACGATTGTGTTCCTGGTAATTTCACAAGTCAATCATTTAGCTATTATCACTATTTAAACAACATTTTGTAGATCT
>JAWQUT010000220.1:512183-524633 GCA_033807755.1 Ellobium chinense
GACATCATGGGGCTGTAGTTATATGGAGGTTCACAGGAAATCATCACTTGCTCACTATTCGGGCTGAGCCTGTAACAAGAAAGCAGATGAAATTAAGAAAGAAAGTTGCAATATTTGCTGTTTTTTTTCTGTTTAAAAAAGTAAAGATCTAATAGAATATGGATAAGTAATATCGGAATCAATCATATCTTCTCACTATGAGAGCCCCCTCCCTTCCTCTCCCTTCCCATCTTCCTTTTCTTCTCTTTCAGTCACTGAGCTATCAGTAAATGATGACGTCATAACTGTTAGTAGCTTTGTCTGTGTGGTCAGGAACCATGATTACAAATGCCTCACTTGGAGCAAAGATAATACAAAAACTTCTCCAGTTTGGAATGTCTAAGAAAAAAACATCTTCAAGGCTATGGAAATCTGAGCGTAACACTGCATGTCACCTTCAGGAAAAAGACTCGTAGGCCTAGCGGAAATGTGACCTTAAAAAAATGGAAGGCATTCTTTGTTTTCAAATCCTGACCATGGTCACGAACATTTGAGACAGTCTCTGACAGTCAGTTAGGGCTACATTTTTGGTTGGAGCTCGCCAGTCACAATGAGGAAGGGTACACACCTACTAGTGGTTTCTCAGAAATGTGACATCATTTGCGGTCACTGGAAGCGAGAGATCAGTACGATGGCATCAACCCGCTACAGTTTAGACTTTGTTAGTGGAACTTCTTATCAACGGCCTTGTGTCGGAAAGGGATGAGGATGGGAATCAACGGTAGAATGAGATAATAATAACAGTATAGCAAACACCAATCGCAGATAAGCGCATTATTTTCATGCTCTTCCGCATGAGTCGCAGTCATTTTGGCTCACGCAAAGAGTGATACTTCCTGACCGTAGGACCAAAACAAAAGCAGCCCTGGCAGTCAGCCTGCAGATACAGAGCGAGACGATTTTCACCCACACATTGGCTGCCAAATCAAGCCAGTCATACACTGCCATGACAGCCCAGATGTTTCACTACTCCAGTCCTCATTATAAAAAGGCTATTTAACTATAATAAATAACTCAAGGAAATGGGGATTAACGGGTATAACCGAATTTCCGTTACAACTGTGCCCGTTATAAATGATTCCCAATATAATAATGCATTACTTGCGTTTAACCTAATCTGTAAAAGATAACCTTATAGGTGCACAAAATTTTATTCAAACAGTGGTGACTATGAAGTAATTGACTTGTGAAATTACCAGGAACACAGGCGTTGCGGGTACATGCTACAATACCGTCCCGACATCGACATCTGTCACACTCATCAGGTGTCTTCGCTCCATTCGGATAAACTGTACCGTCCACTGTGCAGCTGCGTCTTCTCATACCTGTTAGACAGACGTGTAAGATCGATAGACATAAACCTCTGTCTTAAAGGTCAGGAGTGTGGGTGATCGCACTATAATGACACCATTATCAAAATAATTAAGAAAATAATTAATAAATAATATTGTCATTTTCAGAATAAGGAAGAACCGGCTTGTCATTGTCAGAATAATTGAAAGCCGTTTTGTCATTTTTTCAAAATAAAGAAGGGTTGTTTTATCATTTTTAGATTAAGGAAGAACCGTTTTGTCATTTTCAGGACAACCAAGAGCTGTTTTGTCATTTTCAGAATAATTAGAAACTGTTTTGTCATTTTCAGAATAATTAAGAGTCATTTTATCATTTTCAGAACAAGCAAGAGCTGTTTTGTCATTTCCAGAATAATTAGGAACTGTTTTCACATTTTCAGAATACTTAGGAACTGTTTTGACATTTTCCGAATAATTAGGAGCTGTTCGGACATTTTCAGATAAATTAATGCCGTTTGGTCATTTCCAGAATAATTAAGAGCCGTTTTGTCATTGTCAGAATAATTAAGAGCCGTTTTGTATTTTAACCAGGACTTAGAGTGTAACTGTTGGCTCAGACATCCCACAATTTTAATAAAATTAGTCCTCGGATAGTAATAATATTCTGTTGTAAACTTCATTATAAGCACAGAAATAATAACATCATTTAATAATTATTGTCCAGTGGCCGTATACATAATTCAAACGTTAGTTAACATACTGCATTAACTACAGTGAACACTACTAATGTTTTGGGAGTTTCCCGTGGTTACCCCAGTGCGTTAACTAACGTAAGGATTGTGCATAGCGCTACAGATCTTGTGGAGAAGGGACATGGCTGGGCGCTATATTCGTGGACAAATAATTGCACTAAGAGAATGAATAGTGAATTGTGCCGTAACTCTGTACAGTCTCATTAACCAGTTATTAGATTCTTCTTAGAAATTAATCACCATCTATAAACATTAGCCCCCTTCCTCTCCCTATCCCTCTGAAACACTGACACTTTTATTTTTGGCAATGCTCTTTTATCAATGGTGTGACTACAGCGTCTATTAAAATTAAATTTAGGAGACACACTCACAGTGAGCACGTCACACGGTGTCCATAGCGGATACTTCGACACAACAAATTCACTGCTAGTAGAACACTTTGAAACAAGTTACGTTAAGAAAACAGCTCTCTTTAATAATAATGAGAATGCGCACGTACTTATTGTACATCAAGTGTTCAGAGTAAAAGATGCAACATGGCAATGGGTCATCGATACCATCATTTGTTCATATAAATAAAATGTTATAAATTACTCCCAATATAATAATGCATTACTAGCGTTTGACCTAATCTGTAAAACACAACCTCATAGGTACACGAAAACTTATTCAAGCAGTGGTGAGTATGAAGTAATTAACCCGTGAAATTACCAGGAACACAACCTTATAGGTCTACAAAATGTTGTTTGAATAGTGATGATAGTTAAAAGATTGACTTGTAAAATTACCAGGAACACAGGCGTTGCGGGTACATGCCACAATACCGTCCCGACATCGACATCTGTCACACTCATCAGGTGTCTTGGCTCCATCCGGATAAACTGTACCGTTCACTGTGCAGCTGCGTCTTCTCATACCTGTTAGACAGACGTGTAAGATCGATAGACATAAACCTCTGTCTTAAAGGTCAGGAGTGTGGGTGATCGCACTATGGTGACACCATTGTCAAAATAATGAAGAAAATAATTAATAAATTATTCTGTCATTTTCATAACAAGGAAGAGCCGTTTTGTCATTTCCAGAATAAAGAAGAGCCGTTTAGCCATAGTCAGTATAATTAAGAGCCGTTTTGTATTTTTAAACAGGACCTAGAGTGTAACTCTTCACTCAGACATCCCACAGTTTTAATAAAATCAGTCCGCGTGCGGTAATAATATTTTGTTGTGAACTTCATTATAAGCACAGAAATAATAACACCATTTAATAATTATTATCCAGTGGCCGTATACATAATTCAAACGTTAGTTAACATACTGCGTTAACTACAGTGAACACTACTAATGTTTTGGGAGTTTCCCGTGGTTACCGCAGTGCGTTAAATAACGTAAGGATTGTGCATAGCGCTACAGATCTCGTGGAGAAGGGACATGGCTGGTCGCTATACTCGTGGACAAATAATTGCACTAAGAGAATGAATAGTGAATTGTGCCGTAACTCTGTACAGTCTCATTAACCAGTTATTAGATTCTTCTTAGAAATTAATCACCATCTATAAACATTAGCCCCCTTCCTCTCCCTCCCCCTCTGAAACACTGACACTTTTTTTTTTGTAATGCTCTTTTGTCAAAGGTGTGACTGCAGCGTCTATTAAAATTAAATTTAGGAGACATACTTACAATGAGCACTTCACACGGTGCCATAGCGGATACTTCGACACAACAAATTCACTGCTAGTAGAACACTTTGAAACAAGTTACGCTAAGAAAACAGCACTTCATAATAATATGAGAATGCTCACTTACTTAATGTACATTGAATGTTCAGAGTAAAAGATGCAACATGGCAATGGGTCATCGATACCATCATTTGTTCTTATAAATAAAATGGTATAAATTACTCCCAATATAATAATGCATTACTTGCGTTTGAACTAATCTGTAAAACACAACCTAATAGGTGCACAAAATTTTATTCAAGCAGTGGTGACTATGAAGTAATTGACCCGTAAAATTACCAGGAATACAACCTTATAGGTTTACAAAATGTTGTTTAAATAGTGATAATAGTTAAATGAGTGACTTGTGAAATTACCAGGAACACAGGCTTTGCGGGTACATGCCACAATACCGTTCCGACATCGACATCTGTCACACTCATCAGGTGTCTTAGCTCCATTCGGATAAACTGTACCGTCCACTGTGCAGCTGCGTCTTCTCATACCTGTTAGACAGACGTGTAAGATCGATAGACATAAACCTCTGTCTAAAGGTCAGGAGTGTGGGTGATCGCACTATGGTGACACCATTGTCAAAATAATGAAGAAAATAATTAATAAATAATTCTGTCATTTTCATAACAAGGAAGAGCCGTTTTGTCATTTCCAGAATAAAGAAGAGCCGTTTAGCCATTGTCAGTATAATTAAGAGCCGTTTTGTATTTTTAAACAGGACCTAGAGTGTAACTCTTCACTCAGACATCCCACAGTTTTAATAAAATCAGTCCGCGTGCGGTAATAATATTTTGTTGTGAACTTCATTATAAGCACAGAAATAATAACACCATTTAATAATTATTATCCAGTGGCCGTATACATAATTCAAACGTTAGTTAACATACTGCGTTAACTACAGTGAACACTACTAATGTTTTGGGAGTTTCCCGTGGTTACCGCAGTGCGTTAAATAACGTAAGGATTGTGCATAGCGCTACAGATCTCGTGGAGAAGGGACATGGCTGGTCGCTATACTCGTGGACAAATAATTGCACTAAGAGAATGAATAGTGAATTGTGCCGTAACTCTGTACAGTCTCATTAACCAGTTATTAGATTCTTCTTAGAAATTAATCACCATCTATAAACATTAGCCCCCTTCCTCTCCCTCCCCCTCTGAAACACTGACACTTTTTTTTTTGTAATGCTCTTTTGTCAAAGGTGTGACTGCAGCGTCTATTAAAATTAAATTTAGGAGACATACTTACAATGAGCACGTCACACGGTGTCCATAGCGGATACTTCGACACAACAAATTCACTGCTAGTAGAACACTTTGAAACAAGTTACGTTAAGAAAACAGCACTTCATAATAATATGAGAATGCTCACTTACTTAATGTACATTGAATGTTCAGAGTAAAAGATGCAACATGGCAATGGGTCATCGATACCATCATTTGTTCTTATAAATAAAATGGTATAAATTACTCCCAATATAATAATGCATTACTTGCGTTTGAACTAATCTGTAAAACACAACCTAATAGGTGCACAAAATTTTATTCAAGCAGTGGTGACTATAAAGTAATTGACCCGTAAAATTACCAGGAATACAACCTTATAGGCTTAAAAAATGTTGTTTAAATAGTGATAATAGATAAATGAGTGACTTGTGAAATTACCAGGAACACAGGCGTTGCGGGTACATGCCACAATACCGTTCCGACATCGACATCTGTCACACTCATCAGGTGTCTTGGCTCCATTCGGATAAACTGTACCGTCCACTGTGCAGCTGCGTCTTCTCATACCTGTTAGACAGACGTGTAAGATCGATAGACATAAACCTCTGTCTTAAAGGTCAGGAGTGTGGGTGATCGCACTATAATGACACCATTATCAAAATAATTAAGAAAATAATTAATAAATAATATTGTCATTTTCAGAATAAGGAAGAACCGGCTTGTCATTGTCAGAATGATTGAAAGCCGTTTTGTCATTTTTTAAACAGGACCTAGTGTGTAACTCTTGGCTCAGACATCCCACATTTTTAATAAAATCAGTTCTCGTGTAGTAATAATATTCTGTTGTAAACTTGATTTTAAGCAAGAAATAATAACACAATTTAATAATAATTGTCCAGTGGCCGTATGCATAATTCATACGTTAGTTAACATACTGCGTTAACTACAGTGAACACTAGTAATGTCTTGGGAGTTTCCCGTGGTTACTGCAGTGCGTTAACTAACGTAAGGATTGTGCATACCGCTACAGATCTTGTAGAAAAGGGACATGGCTGGTCGTTATGCTCGTGGATGAACAATTGCACTAAGAGAATGAATACTGAATTGTGCCGTGACTCAGTACAGTCTCATTAACCAGTTATTAGAGTCTTCATAGAAATTAATCACCATCCATAAACATTAGCCCCCTTCCTCTCCCTCCCCCCTCTGAAACACACTGAAACATTTTTTTGTTTGTTTTGTAATGCTCTTTTGTCAACGGTGTGACTACAGCGTCTATTAAAATTAAATTTAGGAGACATAATACTTACAGTGAGCACGTCACACGGTGTCCATAGCGGATACTTCGACACAACAAAAACACTGCTAGTAGAACACTTTGAAACAAGTTACGTTAAGAAAACAGCTCTCTTTAATAATATGAGAATGCTCACGTACTTATTGTACATCAAGTGTTCAGAGTAAAAGATGCCACATGGCAATGGGTCATCGATACCATCATTTGTTCATATAAATAAAATGTTATAAATTACTCCCAATATAATAATGCATTACTAGCGTTTGACCTAATCTGTAAAACACAACCTCATAGGTACACGAAAACTTATTCAAGCAGTGGTGAGTAGGAAGTAATTGACCCGTGAAATTACCAGGAACACAACCTTATAGGTCTACAAAATGTTGTTTGAATAGTGATGATAGTTAAAAGATTGACTTGTAAAATTACCAGGAACACAGGCGTTGCGGGTACATGCCACAATACCGTCCCGACATCGACATCTGTCACACTCATCAGGTGTCTTGGCTCCATTCGGATAAACTGTACCGTTCACTGTGCAGCTGCGTCTTCTCATACCTGTTAGACAGACGTGTAAGATCGATAGACATAAACCTCTGTCTTAAAGGTCAGGAGTGTGGGTGATCGCACTATAATGACACCATTATCAAAATAATTAAGAAAATAATTAATAAATAATATTGTCATTTTCAGAATAAGGAAGAACCGGCTTGTCATTGTCAGAATGATTGAAAGCCGTTTTGTCATTTTTTAAACAGGACCTAGTGTGTAACTCTTGGCTCAGACATCCCACAGTTTTAATAAAATCAGTCCGCGTGCGGTAATAATATTTTGTTGTGAACTTCATTATAAGCACAGAAATAATAACACCATTTAATAATTATTATCCAGTGGCCGTATACATAATTCAAACGTTAGTTAACATACTGCGTTAACTACAGTGAACACTACTAATGTTTTGGGAGTTTCCCGTGGTTACCGCAGTGCGTTAAATAACGTAAGGATTGTGCATAGCGCTACAGATCTCGTGGAGAAGGGACATGGCTGGTCGCTATACTCGTGGACAAATAATTGCACTAAGAGAATGAATAGTGAATTGTGCCGTAACTCTGTACAGTCTCATTAACCAGTTATTAGATTCTTCTTAGAAATTAATCACCATCTATAAACATTAGCCCCCTTCCTCTCCCTCCCCCTCTGAAACACTGACACACTTTTTTTTGTAATGCTCTTTTGTCAAAGGTGTGACTGCAGCGTCTATTAAAATTAAATTTAGGAGACATACTTACAATGAGCACNAGTAAAAGATGCCACATGGCAATGGGTCATCGATACCATCATTTGTTCATATAAATAAAATGTTATAAATTACTCCCAATATAATAATGCATTACTAGCGTTTGACCTAATCTGTAAAACACAACCTCATAGGTACACGAAAACTTATTCAAGCAGCGGTGAGTAGGAAGTAATTGACCCGTGAAATTACCAGGAACACAACCTTATAGGTCTACAAAATGTTGTTTAATTAGTATGATAGTTAAATGATTGACTTATGAAATTACCAGGAACACAGGCGTTGCGGGTACATGCCACAATACCGTCCCGACATCGACATCTGTCACACTCATCAGGTGTCTTAGCTCCATCCGGATAAACTGTACCGTCCACCGTGCAGCTGCGTCTTCTCATACCTGTTAGACAGACGTGTAAGATCGATAGACATAAACCTCTGTCTAAAGGTCAGTAGTGTGGGTGATCGCACTATGGTGACACGTTTGTCAAAATAATTAAGAAAATAATTAATAAATTATTCTGTCATCTTCAGAATAAGAAAGAGCCGTTTTGTTATTTCCAGAATAAAAAAGAGCCGTTTAACCATTGTCAGTATAATTAAGAGTCGTTTTGTATTTTTAAACAGGACATAGAGTGTAACTCTTGGCTCAGACATCCCACAATTTTAATAAAATCAGTGCTCGTGTAGTAATAATATTCTATTGTAAACTTGATTTTAAGCACAAAATAATAACACCATTTAATAATAATTGTCCAGTGGCTTTATACATAATCCATACGTTAGTTAACGTACTGCGTTAACTACAATGAACACTACTAATGTTTTGGGAGTTCCCCGTGGTTACTGCAGTGCGTTAACTAACGTAAGGATTGTGCACAGCGCTACAGATCTTGTGGAGAAGGAACATGGCTGGTCGCTATGCTCGTGGACGAACAATTGCACTAAGAGAATGAATAGTGAATTGTGCCGTAACTCAGTACAGTCTCATTAACCAGTTATTAGATTTTTCATAGAAATTAATCACCATCCATAAACATTCGCCCCCTTCCTCTCTCTCCCCCTCTGAAACACACTGAAACTTTTTTTTTTGTAATGCTCTTTGGTCAAAGGTGTGACTGCAGCGTCTATTAAAATTAAATTTTAAATTTAGGAGACATAATACTTACAGTGAGCACGTCACACGGTGTCCATAGCGGATACTCCGACACAACAAAAACACTGCTAGTAGAACACTTCGAAACAATTTATGCTAAGAAAACGGCTCTTTATAATAATATGAGAATGCTCACTTACTTAATGTACATCGAATGTTCAGAGTAAAAGATGCAACATGGCAATGGGTCATTAATACCATCATTTGTTCTTATAAATAAAATGTTATAAATTACTCCCAATATAATAATGCATTACTTGCGTTTGAACTAATCTGTAAAACACAACCTCATAGGTGCACGAAAACTTATTCAAGCAGTGGTGACTATGAAGTAATTGACCCATGAAATTACCAGGAACACAACCTTATAGGTCTACAAAATGTTGTTTAAATAGTGATGATAGTTAAATGATTGACTTGTGAAATTACCAGGAACACAGGCGTTGCGGGTACATGCCACAATACCGTCCCGACATCGACATCTGTCACACTCATCAGGTGTCTTAGCTCCATTCGGATAAACTGTACCGTTCACCGTGCAGCTGCGTCTTCTCATACCTGTTAGACAGACGTGTAAGATCGATAGACATAAACCTCTGTCTAAAGGTCAGGAGTGTGGGTGATCGCACTATAATGACACCATTATCAAAATAATTAAGAAAATAATTAATGAATAATTCTGTCATTTTCAGAATACGAAAGTGCAGTTTTGCCATTTTCAGAATAAGGAAGAGCCGTTTTGCCATTGTCAGAATAATTAAGAGCCGTTTTGTATTTTTAAACAGGACCTAGAGTGTAACTCTTGGCTCAGACATCCCACAATTTTAATTAAATCAGTCCTCGTGCAGAAATAATATTCTGTTGTAAACTTGATTTTAAGCACATAAATAATAACACCATTTAATAATTATCGTCCAGTGGCCGTATGCATTGCGTTAACTACAGTGAACACTACTAATCTTTTGGGAGTTTCCCGTGGTTACCGCAGTGGGTTAACTAACGTAAGGATTGTGCATAGCACTACAGATCTTGTGGAGAAGGGACATGGCTGGTCGCTATGCTCGTGGACGAACTGAGAGAATGAATAGAGTTTGTTCTTATAAATGTTTGCCCTTAATAAACCCATGCATTGTGTGTGGTCTGTGCCTTTGAAAACTAAATTTGTCAGCCATTATAGTCTGTGAATAAAATGAAAGAAGGTTGATGTTACTGTAACATTAAAATTTGCATGTATTAGTTCCACCCCTTTTAGCTTCAGGCATTTACTAATGTTAACTCTGTGATCACTCGCCATGACGTCGGTGACCCAGATTTCGGGTGAGTGTTTTTATTTTCTTTCTACACTCTTGTGAGTAGAGAGGCTTGTTTATTAAATTTTACCTTAAAGATAATGACTGGAGTGTTTTAGATAGTATATTTATATCCCCGTCATTGAAAATATCTGACCCTTCGACCCGTTGCGAACTTTCTGGAAAATGGAATGAGTACTTGAATTTCAATGCCAAGCAAACAAGTTAAACATGTATAATTTTAACACTTGTCAATCTAACTGAGGATTGATGAAAACACACATAAAAATAAAAAAACGTGACCATCACTTTATTTTGGTGGATACAAAGATAATTTGATATTTTAGCCACTGCGGTCGGTGTACATTTTCAATGGCTACAGATGCATGAGACTAAAGTATAACCAAAAATTAATTCGACTAAAATGCTGAGAATACTGAATGATTTCAAAAGCATTGGCTGCGCTTGAAGATATTTACTGAAGATGCCATTAGTTTATTTCTCTAATAAATAATTAGGCCTATGGAAATAGCTAAGGAAGTATTCCGAGAGTTACTAGTGGAATTATTCAGTGAGTTACATATTCCAAATAAGTCAATGAAAAGAGACAGAATGTGACAAGGAAAGAACAGGGGGACTGGGAGCTCAATTTACTGGGTATAACGTGAGAAAAAAAGAGTAAGAGACGGATACAACACAAAAAAAAAAGGAAAAAAGCAATTGGGTGTCCACTTCCCTGAAAGAGCGACCTGACTAAGGTCAAAATGTAAGATATGAATGATGATGTAGGCGACAAAATAATGTGGCTTTGTGACTGAAAAGTGAATAATTTGCATGAACGCACATGCAGTCATCACCTAATCACCTTTGTGTGATGACCGCATTCTTATACATTCTCTGGACAAGTTGATGCACATTGAACGAACTAATATACCACTATTGGAATTGTTAGAAACAGCGTTGCAGTTGGAATAATTTTAATCAGGGCGATATCAAGTCATGGAGAGAATGATCAATTTCACTAGGCATTTAAAACTGCATTCAATAAAATAATAAAATATCGACGGTTTTCATAGCTTTGAAATTCAATGTCAAGTATGGAAGAAATTGGTCCTTTACTCTGCTTGCAATAAAAAAAACAAAAAAACAAATAAATGTAAATTGTGTGCTTTGTAGCGTTTTTGTTTATTAATTTCAGAGAGTCGTTTTTCTATTTATATTTGTTTTAGGTTGCAGGAGCCAAATTGTAAAAGCTTCTTTGAGCCATTTAATAAAAATTTCTTCTCTAACCACAGGAATTTTCCGAGATGGCCAAGACTAGTCTACAGGTCTGGTGCCATCACTGTGCTCAAATTATTTACTGTTTACGGTGGGGATCCTTCGGTTAGATTTTTCACAATTTTAAATTACATGAAAAGGGGTTAAAAATTTGGCCTTCTTTTGCAGATCACAGGTCCGCACAAATGAAATCCGCTGAAGCCATTGGGAAACACTGCCTGCAACAATTATTTTTTTACAAATTCAAAACTGAATTTCACCACTTTTGCGGTGTGGTTTCATGTTATATGATTATTTCTACACAATCTGTCCAAAGGACAGATTTTATACTCTGCTACTAACGACTCGGATAGTCCAGTTTTTTTGACCAATTAGGCTCCTGCAACCTTAAGGCTACGGTATTGGAATCGATTCTTTTTGTAGAAACTTACAGCTTTGATGTCTAAAGATTTGAATAAATATATAGATTAAGTTTATGGAAAACAACAATGGAAGGTTTTCTTTTCTTTTTACACATTTTGAATTGTTGCCCTACCATTTGTAAAGGCATAAAGATGCCAAAAGGACCTGGCAATAAGAATGTGCAATTTTAAATAAATCTAATCTCTTCAAAGTCATAAACTAGGCCATGAGGTAGGGAAGGAAGGAAGGAAGGAATATTTTATTAGGCCTTGGGCCAAACAAAACATTACATTGGCAAGAACATCAATAGTCTATCATAATACACACATACACACCAACTACAATAATTTTTTTAAAAAAAGGATCATTACTATACATTGACATATCATTACTATAAATTGACACATTTTACAAAATGCCAAAAAAAAAACAGCGTACAAAACTTTTATCCAACTCCACCCCTGACAGTACCATGCCCAAAATCTCTAATTACCACCCCCCCTCATAACACACCTAGTCATCTATGCACTGTACAGCGTATTCTCCCTTTTTCCAGAGTCATTCTCTCTCTCCCTCTCTCTCTGTCTCACTCCCAATCACAATCACACACACACACACACACACACACACACACACACACACACACACACACACACACACACACACACACACACACACACACACACACACACACA
>JAWQUT010000220.1:529345-543044 GCA_033807755.1 Ellobium chinense
GTGTGTGAGTGAGTGAGTGAGAGAGAGAGAGAGAGAGAGAGAGAGAGAGAGAGAGAGAGATGTAAAGCGAGTATGGGTCTGAAAGGACAAAATATTTCTATTTTGGCAGGAATGGGTTTGCGTAAAGTGACACATGTTCTTGGATGACTTGGACATGACATACATGAATGTTCAATGGAATGAGAAAGAAAAGGAGAGAGAGAGAGACAGACAGAGACAGAGACAGAGAAATAGAAAGAGGAAGAGCGAAGGAATGAGGGAGAAACAGAGGACGGGCGTTTTGTAGAGGAAGCGTGTATTTGTTAGTTCCCGCACTGCACTGCATTGCGCAGCGCTGCGCTGTACTGTACTGTGCTGTGCTGTGCTGTGCTGTGCTGTGCTGTGCTGTGCTGTGCTGTGCTGTGCTGTGCTGTGCTGTGCTGTGCTGTGCTGTGCTGTACATCAGGGTTCACTTTTCCCCAGACTGATGATCATTAGGGCCAGATAATCTCGCTCTCTTTTGAGATGGGGGTCACAGTCATTACTTCACTTCTATTATCATTTCAATTCTTCAAGATTTGTGGCTTCCTTCCAAATGGAAAAACAAAAGTTCTTTTCCCCTCCCCCAACCACCACTATTATCATCGTCCTATTACCATCCTAAGGGCACTAACTGTACATCACAAGGTGTTGCGTTGAAGAAGCCCATGCTACAGAACAAAGCTCAGACATGGAACAGCGTGGCCGAGAGGTTATGGTGTTAGACGCGAGGTTAAATGGTCGTGTGTTCGATTCCCGACCACGGTTGTGTTGTAAGTATCTTGGGAAAGCGTTTCCTTCACATTTCCCTCAGCTCACTTGTCTGTAAAAGGGGTAACTGGCTACCGACAGAGAAAGACATTGTCATAATGCTAGTAACCAGAGCCTAGAAATGGAAGCGGCACTATATACTCACCAGGGAGCTGAGAAAGTCTTAGAGTGATCAGGCGTACAAGGGTTATAGTGGTGTGAAGTAGTGAGGGTGGGTATTAGCCTGGATAAGAGACCTATAAACCGTTGTTGTTGTCATTATTATTATTATTATTATTATTATTATTTACCGCAGGTGCTAAGGTCAGAAATCTCATAATTACCAGAAACGGGACACGTTTTCAGAAATTTAGAGTACAGAAATAATAACAACGAAATCTAAAAGCGAACTCCTCAGTCATCTGAGTCAGTCTCGACGAGGTAACCAGGTTTCTCATCTCATCATCTGATCCTATCGTCCTTTTTGACGTATGGGGTAGAAAAAAAAGACTCAGAAAGTCACCAGGAAAATGTCATACTAACTGCGGGGAAAGCATTGAGGCAGACAAACACAGTCATCTGCCATAAGTTACCCTGTCGTACAGAAGAAAAAAAAAACAGAAAGTGTTTAGCCGGTAGGCACTGGCCTGCAGTCACTAGCCGCCTGTCCCGTGCAGAAAACCGGAAGTCGCTAGATCTATTCCATTTTCTTCATAACTAAGACATGGATAGTGAAAGGAACACTGCTCATTTTTGTTTTATTTTTTCAAGCGCTGTTCACCAGGTTTATTTATGAAGGAGAGAATTTTTTTTTTTTAATATGGGTGAAGAGAATGTTGCTGGGTTCTGTCACATACGAAAATCTTACTGTCTGGTTACCCGGTCAAATTACTCTCCTGTCCAATTGAAAATTAGAAGATAAAATGACAAATCAGAAGCCTGTTAAAATAAGATAGTGGAATCACATCCAGTGGAATTCCTTAAGTCAAAGTTTGAATTATTCTGAAGTGAAATAGCTTCTCTCGCACTCAGTATCTATCTATCTATCTCTCTATCTCTCTATCTATCTATCTATCTATCTATCTATCTATCTATCTGTCTGTCTGTCTGTCTGTCTGTCTGTCTGTCTGTCCGTCCGTCCGTCCGTCCGTCCGTCCGTCCGTCCGTCCGTCCGTCCGTCCGTGCACCCAGTAACTTAGATCCCTCAGGGGCTTTCTACACGTACATTATTTGACCGGACAATTCTGCCCGACCAGACAAGCCTTAGGGCAAAACTGCGCGTATGGACGCAAAAACTGAAGGCCTCAAGGCTAAAAATTCCAAACTGCCACAAATCAAGCACTGTTTGATATTTTTTGCGTCCGGTCGATCTCCGAAACATCCGGGGGCGTCTTGCTTTGATGTTTTCTTCAGTGAAGTAATTTTTTAATGCAGAAAAAAATCTTAAATATCCATGGTATCTAAAAGATAATTGTATTTTGATAATTAGCGTAGCAAAACAGTGATAAATTATAAGGGAGATAATCAAAATATTTGCACTCCTTCGTAATGAAGTGCAGTGCAATGCATACAGAAGAATCTTAAAAATAAGTGTGCCCTAAGAGCATGAAGAAAGTATGTTTATTATTGAGGAATATTTAATATCATTGTCTACCTGAATAAATAAATACTAAAATAATATTAAATTCATATATGTGGCAGACAGCAACAAAGTATTCTCACTAAATTTCTACTCGATATTAAGATTCCCACTGTGTTCATCTACCTAAGTTGGCGTCGTACTTCGCATGTCATAATTTTTTTACGGAGGGCTTTTGACCGGACGAACTAAAGTAGGCTTAAAAGTGATAGAATAGTGATTAGCGACTAAGTTTTTGTACCATTATTTTGTTTTCGTGGGTTGTATGATGGATGTCATGAGAAGCAAAGGCAGAGGCGGAGGCGGACGCAAAAGTAAGGGGAGGCTGAGTGAGAATGGGAGGTATGGCGGCATGTTTAGACAAACATAAACCGCATCTTTTCGCACCTTTTTTCCCCCCTCTTTTATACAAAAAAAACGCCACCGATCCCAAACGGAGTCAGTAACTTGCTCTTTCTCACTAACTTTAACTATCGCTTTAATCAGAACAATATTCCCACAATCGAAATGTCATGTTGCAATTAGTGTCAACGTTCAGTTAAAATAAATGCTTAATGTTGTCACTTATGGGGTACACCGGGTTAAATCTTGATACTTTCTCAGCTTCTCGATGTCACAACTCCGCCTGTGCGTGTTGAAGCTCACGTCCACTCTATTACAACGAAACCAGAGCTCTGGTTAATTACCTCCAGCACTTATTGGCACTGTTCTTATCCTTTCTGAATGCTAAACTCGATCTAGAGTAAAAGTACGTCAGTGTATATTATCATCTGCTGTTACAGTATGATCTAAGATAGGTCCACTAATAGTATTAGTTTGAGAGGTCCGGTTCACAGTGAATTTCACAGCTGTCAAAGTAGCCCAATCCATATCAGTAAATGTAGTACGGTACGGTACGGTACGGTACGGTACGGTACGGTACGGTACGGTACGGTACGGTACAGTACGGTACGGGACGATATGGTATGGTATGGTATGGTATGGTATGGTATGGTATGGTATGGTATGGTATGGTATGATTGGCAGGGCAGGGCAGGGCAGGGCAGGGCAGGGCAGGGCAGGGCAAGGCAGGACAGCAGAGCAGAGTATATAATTTATAATATATTCTAATCTATAGCAGTGACTTGTCTGTACTCTAGTCGATAACAGTGACTTGTCTGTACTCTAGTCGATAACAGTGACTTGTTTGTACTCTAGTCGATGACAGTGACTTGTTTGTACTCTAGTCGATAACAGTGACTTGTTTGTGCTCTAGTCGATAACAGTGACTTGTTTGTACTCTAGTCTGTAACAGTGACTTGTCTGTACTCTAGTCTGTAACAGTGACTTGTTTGTACTCTAGTCGATAACAGTGACTTGTTTGTACTCTAGTTGATAACAGTGACTTGTTTGTACTCTAGTCTGTAACAGTGACTTGTCTGTACTCTAGTCTGTAACAGTGACTTGTCTGTACTCTAGTCTGTAACAGTGACTTGTTTGTACTCTAGTCGATAACAGTGACTTGTCTGTACTCTAGTCTATAACAGTGACTTGTTTGTACTCTTGTCGATAACAGTGACTTGTTTGTACTCTAGTCTAAACAGCAATGATTTGTCTGTTCTTTAGTCTGTAGCAATAATGTGTCTGTGATTTAGTCTATAGCAGTGATTTGTCTGTTCTTTAGTCTATAGCAATAATGTGTCTGTTCATTAGTTATTGCAGTGATTTGTCTGTTCATTAGTCTATAGCAGAGATTTGTCTGTTCATTAGTCTATGGCAGTGATTTGTCTGTACTCAAAGTATGTCACAGGCACCTTCTGACAAACTACACGCACTCTACATAATCTCAAAACTTAATCACAACCTTTTATTTTTTTCAGAAAATATCTTTCTCTTTACATGAACATGTGGCAACATGAAGAGTAGGTTCAAGCCATGGGCGTAGCGAGGGTGATTTTTCGGTAATTTAGCACTTGCATCCAACGAGCTGTCTGACTGGAAATAACATTTCGCACAAGACAAGATATTTATCACGAACTGTTTTGGTGCTGGAAATACAAGGTTGTTATAATTGTCATCAACCTGTCTGCATACATTCGAACAAGAAGAACGACTGTTACATGGATGGAGTTTTAGGATCGTTTTTTAGTATGTGTTCATCCCCCCAATTGAGACAGAAGCATTGTCATTTTAAATACTATACAGTTTCAGAGAAGAATAAATACTTTTGGCATAGACAACTGGTCAGTTTTGACCTAAAGTCTGTTCGAGCTAAACTAGAGCCAAAGAGCCCATCAGGTATTCGGGAGCCAAAGGCTTTTAAAGAAGAGCCAAAATCTGGCATTTAACTCCGAAAGAGCCCAGTCCAGCAACCCTGAGAAATCCGAGAAGCCGTTCACGGAAAGGGTCGTGTCGCTCTTGCGTAAAAAGACAAAAATAAAGTCAGCACAGCTCGTAATCTAGTCTCCTCTCGTATTACTTGTCACTTTTTTAAACATAGTTTTTCGTGTGACATAGTCTTAGATGTAATACAGTGTGCATATAGAAGCGCTGAATCTGTGAGACAATGGAAGAGTTTTCAGATTATCAGCGAGTAAAACTAGCTGAGCGTGACAAAGTCGTATTGACAATGCTTGTAAATGGCTTGTAGGTGAAATATTCTTAGTGTGATGATGAAAAGTTTAGACGACGTTTCCGATTAGTTAAATTGTACTGGAAAAAAGACCACAGTATATCGGTAACCTCAGATTCAAAGATTACATGGGCGCTACGCCCTTGGTTCAAGAGTTGAACTCAGAAATCAAAGTGTGGTGAGCTTGATTTCTGGCGATCAGGTTTGAAATGCAATGAATAAGCATTTTATCTACAGTCGTTCATTTATCCTCCCCTCCTAAGCTGACAAAACTGTAAAAAACAAGTATCTGATTTGCTCTTTTGGGTAATAATATTAGTATGAAGTTTCATGAGTGAGTATTTAGTCTATAATATACATGCACTATGTTTCATTAACTTTGTTATCACAAAAGACGAAAATGAAAAGCGCCGCTAAGTCGCAACATCCATTTTGTCGCAACTTCCCATCCTCCCTGTGAGATGAGAGATGGGATTAAGTTAAGGGGGATGAGCCAGCGCTTGCAGTACACCCGTCTCGTACACACACACACACACACACACACACACACACACACACACACACACACACACACACACACACACACATACACACACATCCTATTACTAAAGCTCTTTGTTTCTTGCAGCGATACAGACAGACCGGCTTGTTGTGAAAGGGGGGGGGNGGGGGGGGTCTCTATGCCCCCAAAGTAGATCAGAAATTATCAGAGGTGCTATGAAAGCTGTAAACTGCAGGGTATTGAGGAGATTACCAAACCAGCCGCCAGTATGGCCCGGGCAGGAATCGCTGTATTAGGTACTCGTGAATCCGAATACGTACTACATTTGACTCAAGAAACCGCATCCGATTCCTTGTTCCAGGCAGAAAAAGCAGGAAGGTGGGGAAGGGACGGGTGGGGTGAGGAGGAGGGGTTATTAGGAGAGGCGTGCTCTTTTTTTGCCTTTGTGGAGGAGTTGAGGGAAGGGGTTTAGTGGGTTGGGTTTCTTCTTCCTCCTTAGGCATAAGTGATATATTTGTGATTTAACATTCTTGATTACATCCTGCATCTAAATTTGGCCTCCTTCCTTTTGATTTGGTCTCAATTTGGCCCATTTTGATAGTGAAGTTGGTCATGGCCGTGAAAAATATCTGGCAACTGTGTTGGTTCTCCCGATCGGCTGTACTTTCCACTCTCTCTAACCTTAACTGGGACTCTGAGCTCGGACTGGTGGTCTTGAGATGACATAAATGTCACAAATCCGAGTTTTGCTTTCACTCCTTGCATATAAGATTCTTCCAACACATTACAGGCAATTGGAAACGAATCTAAGTAAGGAGTAGACTCTGTACTATAAACCGATTCCGAGCTCAAACCGATTTCTAAGAATCGTTCATTTAGGATTTGCAGTTATCGATTCTAAACTCGAATTCTGTCCACACCTACCGCCAGTTCTAATGGCGATAAATTCTTGATACAAACAATTAGTAACATTTTTGTGAACAAATTGTTGTATCTAATACAGTTTATTACCATACTGTTCTCCCACGGTGTGCCATTTAGGCGTGTATTTTTTTCAAATAGACAAATTGCGGGTAATTTTATCATGCAGCTGGCAGGGACGAAGGGTCCATATAATCAAATAATCACTGATTACCAGTCGAAAATGCGGTTGGTCGACCTTGGCCTTCGTGGCAAGTTAACAAGAACACTGCTGAATCCTATTTATTTGCTCTTTGTCAGGCCTATTCTTACTTTGACCCACGTTCAGAACCTGATACCTCCCAAATTTTTCTCTGCTCTATTCACTGATTAATAGGGATAAAGAAGAATTTGGACACTCCTACAGCCAAATGTGGAGTGCCCTCACAAACAAAACTCAACGAAAGCAAGGAAATTTCACCGGCTGATCAAGAATGCTGCTAATCAAGGTCTCCGCTTGATTTGTGGTACTTTCACCTATTGCGTTTTAATGTGATGCGGAACAAAAATAACACACTGGTAAAACGAGATACTATTCCAGAGCATTTAGTGAAATTCATTATTATCAATGGCCTATTTATTCGACAATAATTAACACTGTTGCTGACAAGTGACATGCCATCAGTCACAAGTTTATGACCACTTTTATTTTTCGCTCAGTTTAGAGATGAATCCACACTTACAGAAAGCCACATGAACAGTCTCGCCACACACATACCTCCATTCACAAGTCCAGTGCTGGTGTTGCCAGGTTGCTTATTTTATAGTGCAATGTAGCAGATTGCCAAAATCTTTGGGGTAAGCACCTTGGAGTAGATTTTTTTTTTTTATGAAGGGAGGTTTCTGACTTTATGAAACATACAAACAAACTTATTAAATAAACATNACGATGGCAATACCCACATAGGCCTACCCATTCGCAAAAAGATGGGCTCGGTTTCATGGTGTAGACTGGGCCTGAAAATTACGTTTTCAATAAAATTAGTTTCGTCTTGTTTTAGTTCTGGATATTTGGCTAGAGGTGGAAACGGGGGAGGGTCGCTGAGCATAAAGCTTTTAGTCCAAAGATGTCTGCTACCCAAGCAACCAAAGATCATTCTTTTTAAAGCTTGACAGATTGTCACTCCCCTACGGTCTGGATGGGTTCTTCCTGCAAGGTCATGTTCCTAATGTTTACTTTATTAGCCTAGGCCTGCTAGGTCTAGCCAAACTGGACCTAAATTCTACAATTTTGGAACCATTACATCTTGGTGAGTGATAATATACATGTATTTTTATGCGATCCCTGGCCCTGTAACTAATCTGTACTTTTTTGTGCCTTTTCAGCCAACCTGTTTCTAACTGCTTAAACTTTTGTTGTAGCTTTTCAGGAATTGTGATGATGCCTACGGATTTTTTAAGTCCATACTCTGTGTTACAGTATCATACTGTGAACATCAAATGTGACTCTACGAACGGGTGTTATAGCACTTTCGACTAATACCGCATGTGTAACTATAAGTGACAAGCATGTTCAACTATGATTACCCTGTTGAGAAAGGCAACCTTCATCCCTGGCAGCAGGTGTTCAAGAACATCAAAATATAAATTTAAGCCTATTTTGCAATAATGATAAAAATCTGTCGAGAAATAACTGAGATGCAGAGTTTTGAAAATGTCGAAATATTCAAATCTCCATAGCTCAATAGTAGGAAAATAGATTTTAGAATGTCAGACGTGCCATGATCTGCCTTAACGAAGGAAAAGCGAGAATAACTAAATTACAGGCACCTTTGCGCGGCCTGCACGAATGTGCGGCCAAAGAACAGATTTCCTTCTACAAAGCAGTCTGAGCGTGGATTTGCATTCCATTTTCTTCAGCACTTACAGTCTTAAGGTTATTCAACTATAAACAGGAAAAAAAAACCTTCAAGATCTCCCAACCTGAAGTTGACGGTTGTGTTAAAAAAGGAATTTATGTCCTGGATCACCACACGCTGTTCAGTACGTGAGCAAACATTAAGGAAAGTCATGCATTATGATATCATTGGATGTGCATAAACGGTGTTATTGTCAATATGCATTACTATCAGCGTTATAATGAATATAAATTAATGAACCTGATATCATTTTAATAAAATCGTCATCTAACAGAAGTGGCCATAGTCAGTTACATCATCAAATATGGAGTCTGTTCTGTTTTGCTTGACAGTAAGTCGAGAGCATGATGGCATAAATCATTTATTTCATTGCCGTGAATCTGCATCACGGTGATAGTTTTCCCACCTCAACATACCTTACCCAGTAATAGATACAGTAAAAATAACCGTGCCATCATGACGAGCTTTGAATGAACTTTCTATTGATATATAATTCACCTAAGTTTATTTAAGATTGTAAGTAGAAAACAATGAGTGAAAATCACATAAATTGCAATTTTTTCTATGGCGAGCCGCCTGTAGCGGCAGTTTGAGCTACCTAATAAATGCATACTCTAATACTGAATACTCGAATATTGCTGCCATGCAGAGAAATAATCTCAGTTGGACATTTAAAAAGGAAGATTGTCCAGCTGCCACACAATGATAAACATAACTATGTGGACTTGCAAGAAGGCTAAAATGAATAGTACAGTTAACTCCGTTTGATAGCAATTTCTCGGGAGCATGACAGAAGTTGCGATTAAAGAGAGTTGCAATTATCCAGTGACTTTTATGTCAGTATATCCGCTCTTTGTTACGTGGAAGATGTTGCCTTTATATGGGAGTTGCGATTATGCGGATTACGACTTACGACGTATACACAATGTTATACAATATTATACATCTCATCCATAATACAAGCATCTCTAAAATGCAAATACATAATACTGTATTACAATGAAACACATGGAGAAGTCACCGGTGGCCGCCAGTGGGGCAGTACCCTGGTCCCCCCAGCTAAAGGCCAGATATACTCATTTACACCTGAGTCCAGTGGGGAAAGAGGAGTGAAGTATATTTTCCAAGGACACAACAGCGTAACTCCTCTGGGGATTTCCCAAGAAAGGCGCTAAACGACCTTTTATTTGTTCTGTAGCATTTCAAAAAATGAAATGTCAGACAGCCGATTTTTGAAGTTAATCATAAAATTTGCAAATTACCTATTTTTTTCCTCCCATTAAATTGGTTTAAAATGGATTTCCATATCGATTTGAGCTAAAATACTCCTCAAGAGTGTGCAAAAATTATTGTTTTATTATTTTGTGATGAAACTTCAATTTTAATGAAAGATCACACCTTTGCAAAACATTTCTAGCTTAACATCCATTTCATCAAATGATGGGATTTGTCGGAGACACACATTTTTCACAGAACGGGGTGAGAAAGATCTTTTTCCTTTACTGCAGAGCTGTTTTTTGAGGTTTTGAGGAATTGAGCGCACTGAACCTGTGGCCGTATGCATAAACATTACGTTAATTAACGAATTGCGCTAACTACCGAGAACACTACAAAAATGGTTTGTGAGTTTCCCGTGGTTACCGCATTTCGTTCACTAACATAAGGATTATGAATACGGCCACTGTTGCTCAAAGCAAAACAATGAGGCAGATATGGTTTGCTTGTAAAATTGGGATATAGACTAGTTATAACAAGTTAGAAGTCTACACAATTTTGGTAGCAAAGAGGAGGTAAATGGAATGTAACCGGGTGGAAAGGCAATACAGTGGCATGGTATTCTATCTCTTATATTTAAGGGGGAGGAAGGTGAGCTGAGTCTGATAATTTTTCAGATGCTACATATTATTTTAAGGAAGTGTGTCACCAGAGGTTTTACCAAATTACTGCGAATGATCAATTTTCAGAAGAAACCTACTCTAGAAAATTTCTGTCCCTGCCGGGGATCGAACCTGGGTCTCTCAGCTTGCAAGTCTGAACGTGTTACCTCTACACTACAGGGACACTAACTTCACAGCNGGAGGAAGGTGAGCTGAGTCTGATAATTTTTCAGATGCTACATATTATTTTAAGGAAGTGTGTCACCAGAGGTTTTACCAAATTACTGCGAATGATTAATTTTGAGAAGAAACCTACTCTAGAAAATTTCTGTCCCTGCCGGGGATCGAACCAATGTCTCTCAGCTTGCAAGTCTGAACGTGTTACCTCTACACTACAGGGACACTAACTTCACAGCAATTTAATTTTTAAATACCTACTGCCTGAATCGGTCCCTAACTTCCACGTGCGAACCTAGTGTTCACCCGTGACCCAAACACACTTCCTGATTGCTCACAGGAAGATCATAGTAATATAAACAGCTCAAATCATCCACACACAAAAAAGGACTTGGGCAAATGTGGAATGAGCATAACGATGTAGTAAATCTGCCCACCAATGAACGGACACTTCTCCTAAATGACTACATCCGCGGGTTTACTCGTTGATACAGTGCTCAAGGCTTCTCTCTGCCCGGCGTTGTCAGTGAATACAGAATTCAACAGTTTAACCTCATCTTTGAAAAGGATGAAATGAAGAAAGCGGCACAAACTTGCCCATATTTTATTAATGGAATCTTGCACCTTCCGCTGGCAGACACTGACGCTAAACCTCTTCTCCTGAGTTTATCGCGTTCGAAAATAGCGTGCCACCCCTCCAGTCCATTCTTATGATACAATAATTATTTCCTGTGTCCTCTTTTAAAATCAACCGCCCACAAAGCATCCGCACACTTCCTCACATAACGCATCCGGTCATCCATGAAATCAAACCTGCTGTGTCATTAGGACAAACAACCCGGAAGGAAATCGCTACCGATGAACCACATCTGCACTTTAAAATCGAGAGTGAATCGCTTTTAGCTTTACTAGATTAACTGTCGGCTTGCATCGGCATCACATTACACAGACCACACAAATAACCACTTACTTCCTCTCTCTTACTACTCTTAATTTTTATGCATGCATGGTCTGCCGGGAATCGCAAGCCACAACTCCAACAATCATTACTTCTGCTTTCTACTTCTTTCATTGACAGAGGAATATGATTGGTTGGTATCTTCTGTTACACTGGCCCCTACTGTCTGATGGATCTTTTAGTTTCGGTAGTGAGATTGATGACCCAGCTGTCAGAATGAAACTATGGATGTGTATTTTCAGTATGCTAGTAGATCTGATCGGCAGACGTTCAAAGTATAATTTGCCTGTCTAACATACACTCCTCTTATATGACAAAGACTGCACTTGATTCTATTCCAGAACAAACCCAACTTTAAATCAGCTTATACTCAGAGTGGTTTGTATATTTTGGAGTTACCTTGCTGACAAGCTCGTCAATCAGTTAACCAACCAACCAACCAACCAACCAACCAACCAACCAACCAACCAACCAACTAACCAATCCACCATCCGGTCAGCCAGCCAACCAGCCAACCAACCAACCAACCAACCAACCAACCAAATAGTCAGCCAAACAATAATTAACCAATTAACCAACCAGCTAGCCAACCAACCAACCAAACACGTTATTATGGTCTCCAAACAGGGTATCCGCCTCTGTGATACTAGCCAAGAACAAGGAAGACAACAAGACTTCGCAACCCATGGTATCCCTGCTTTTCATGAGACAATAGAGGCAGGAGTGACAAAGGGTCCATCAAACAGAAAGAAGGGAACAATCCAGAAGCCTGTCAACAGCAGCCTTACCCTTCTCCCTTCTTCCTCCCCACTACATCGCAGAAAATACATCCACAACTAAACTGAACATGAAGATGGCTTTATCCGATTTAATCTGATTAAATTTCAAATGAAAAATGCCCAAATAATTTCCCTTCGTAAGACGATGACAGGTTAGCAGGCGGCATAGGAAATAAAACCCTTGTTCAGGATATAAGAGGCAGATTTCTTAAGTGACCTTGCGAAAGTATGAGCTGCCAACATTTAAAATATAAAAAAAAAGGCAGAATTTCCGATCGGAAATGGAATTTGCAGTATGCTCTCTCGATCTAGCTCTAGTCCAAGACGTTCGTGGTTAAGAAGAAGACGGGGCAGGGGGAGGGGAGGGATAAAAACTCATTGACGAAGGCTATTCCACAATATGACATAAAGAAGTAGATATCCTCATAATCCAGCAGGAAAATCTCTTCACATCTTTGGAAAGCACAGGTCTCTTAGCAAGTGAAGAAAAAAAGAAATGAAAAATGGAACTCGGTGGACCAAGCGCCTCTTCTTCCCCCTCCCTTCCTCCCACCCCTCCCCCTCTTTTTTACTCTCGGCAGCCACGCCCTGCCATTACATTGTCGCGTTTTGCGACGGGGAAATGTTGTTGTTTTTTTTGTTGTTTTTTTTTCTTCTGTTACACCGGTGTACCCTTTGGAAAATTGAGCACCTTGAGCGCATAGTAAATAAGACCAAACGACAAAAAAAAACAAAACAAATAATTGTGTCATAATTAACAGTCACCATGCACCTTGACTGAATATTTATTGAAAGGATTTCCAAACGCACCTCACAGCCAACGGTGACTGAGTGGAGATCGAACCCTGAGAAAGAATTCCTCAGGAGTCTCACACCCCTAACCAGAGCTTACACTCCCCTTACAACCCCAAAGCTAATCATAACCCTCATCCTACCCTTGCCGTAACCCTAACCCTAATGCCCGTCGATACAGAAGCAAGAGGTGTCAGTCTCATTTGGAATTCCTCCCCATTTATTATTTTAATACTGTATATAAAAAAAAAAAATGCCGGCATAGTCTAACTTCAGGTATGAAGATGCCAATAGCACCTGGCATTTTGATATGCAATTTTTTATATAGTTCCTATAAAATCAGAATATTGGCCATGGGGAGGAGGGGGAGCGGTTGGATTTTAATTTCAAAGGCTTAGATAGGTGCAAATATATGTGTAGACTCAGAATAGGTGAGGTTTAGTCACTCAAGTATAAAATTTGTGATTGTTGCTAGGTGGGTAAGGTTACCCTGTTTACTGAGTGAAAAGGCCTAAAGATTGTTAAAGAATGAAAGAGCTATTGATTTGCCTATGAAAACGCAAGCGGTGAGAGAGGGAAGCGAATGGGATCTGGACAGGTCAGTTACCGCTATAGATATGTGTTTCTTTCTTTCTTTCCTTCTTTCTTTCTTTGCTCTCTTCCCATCTTTCTTCTTTCTTGCTTTTTTTCTTCCATTGTTATGAATTTTGTTCATGCCATGTATTGTCAGGAATATTGGCTACTAGCCTAAATAAAGCTTTGAACTTGAACTTGAAC
>JAWQUT010000220.1:544152-556210 GCA_033807755.1 Ellobium chinense
CCCCTCCTCCCACCCCCCTCTTTTTTTTCTCGGCAGCCACGCCCTGCCATTACACTGTCGAGTTTTACGATGGGGAAGTGTTGTTTTGTTGGGTTTTTTTTTCTGTTACACCGGTGTACCCTTTGAAAAATTGCGCACCTTGAGCGCATAGTAAATAAGACCAAACGACAAAAAAACAAATAATTGTGTCATAATTAACAGTCACCATACACCTTGATTGAACATTTATTGAAAGGATTTCCAAACGCACCTCACAGCCAACGGTGACTGAGTGGAGATGAGATCGAACCCTGAGAAAGAATTCCTCAGGAGTCTCACACCCCTAACCAGAGCTTACACTCCCCTTACAACCCCAAAGCTAATCATAACCCTCATCCTACGCTTGCCTTAGCCCTAACCCTAATGCCCGTCGATACAGAAGCAAGAGGTGTGAGTCTCATTTGGAATTCCTCCCCATTTATTATTTTAATATTGTATAAAAAAAAAAAATGCCGGCATAGTCTAACCCAAATGAAGTCCGACCTTATGTTTTATTTCGTTGAAAATTCGTAAAAATGATTGTCATTTTTAAAGCACTGCAGGACAATAAAAATCGATGCTGGAAAGATTAATGAACTACGAAACTTGGCGGCGATAATAGCGAAGATCCCGTAAGACAAGACAGAGAAGTTATATCGAGAAGAAAGGATGTAATTTTCTTTCTGAGCTTAGGCAACATGTCTTTAGGAAAACTCGGCTGTTCTCCTTGCATGAGAATTACAGTAGACCCCGCTTGCTGCTTCAATTTCGAGACAAAGACTTCCCATTTAGACTATTAGTATTGAACTGTTGAACTAGATCTTGTGTTGAACAGTTGTGGAATAATCATGGAAGAAGACCGATCTCCCTGGATTTGGTGACTAATATGTGACGAAATTAATTTTTCTGATGCAAAACCGGTCCTGTCCTAAGAGATGCCGGACTGTGTAAATGTTTGTGACTAAATATAATCCGTTATCTCTAGAGACAGGACCACTTTTGCATCAGAAAACTTCATTTAGTTAGTCACAGATGAGCCACCAAATCAGTCTTACTCTAAAATTATTCCGTTTGTGGCTATCTTCAGAGACAGGACCACTCTTTCATCAATACAATTCTTTTAGTCATAGGTTGGATGCTACATCAGTCCCGTTTCAGGATTACTCTGTTACAGGATATCCTCATCCTCTGTGTATCATTAGTCCACTTTTGTCTGCAGATTGCTACAGAGAAGAGAGAAAAGTATAAAAAAGATAGTCTAGATCTATACGGCAAAAGTTCCATTCAGCTGAAGTTCACAGTATTGTGGTCAGGAATCAAGTGGATAATGGAATCAGCTGCGTTAGCACCTTCACTAAAAAATATAGCCCCACAGCAGGAATATCTACTACAGGTATGTAGTCTCACTGAAACCATTTCAAATGCTTTTAGTTGGTAAACTTCCTTACCCAGACAAGCTGTTTTGTAGCAGCATGACCCCAAAAACTGTCCAGATGACAAAATAAATAGAGAATAAGTTTCAGTTTAACAGTCCCTTCTTATGGTAGATTTAAATTATGTTATCACAAGCAGGTTACTCTTACCATCAAAGCCACATTGACAGTTTGACATCTGCCACTGTTCTCTGGAATACATCTGCCATTTGAACAAATTTTGAGAAACTTTTTTAAATCTTTGATAATAATAGAGAATACATTTTAGTGTTTCTTAGAAGATTAAATGAGTTTGAAACAGTCCCTTATGACAGCAGCAATCCAGTTATTAGACCATGACTTACCTAAATGCACTGATGCAAGAGCAGTGTTGACTCAAGGGATAGCGGATTTTACTTGATATGTGCCTTGTCAATGTGATTTTGAGTTTGAAATGAGAAGTTTGAACTTTGATGTGCACTATATTGTACACAACAAAAATTTTGGATTAAATCTGCATTGATGGACTTCTGCGGCATTTAACTGTATTATATTAATTTTCGCTTTGTTCAGTTGACATGATCATACCATTCAATGCTGTTTTTCACTTTGCCAGGAGTAGAGTTTGATGTGTCACAGTATGAGACATCCCATACATCGAGGTCTGGGAAGTCATTAGTTCACAGAGCAATTACAGTTTTAAGTTCTCTGATGGTTTAGCTTAGAATTAGTCCCTTCCAGATGCAATCTATGTTCTATGTATCATATATATATGTGGTGGTTATTACTAACCTTAATGACATAAATGACCTTTTTACATCACATTTTCTCTAATAGGGCAGCATTTTGGATTCACAGAGGGATGTGTTACTTCATCGTCTGAGGGGACTTTGTGACAATGCAGAAAGTAGCTTTGAGACATTTTTTGATTATGAAGCTGTTTATATGCTGAGTAAGTCATGCGGACGAACTGAGAAAGATATTAAATTGTTTCAGCTGAATTTGAGAATGATTTATTCGTGGGATGTTTAAACTGTGAATGCTGAGATTTCCTCTGCGAAACTCCTGCCCGTACATTCTGTGTACACAGAAAACTGTTTTCTCCAGACAATGCGATTCGCCCCTAAATTGTCAAAATCCTTCTCAAAAATTTATTGAATGCAAACCAGTCCCCCACCCATACACCCTTCCCATAAACCGGAAAGGATGTGAGAAAAATCTAAAAAAAATTGTCCCCTCAAAATTTATCAATCTCCCAACCTTGATTTAAGACAAGACACACAAACTCATAATACCTGAAGAAAACACTGCACCTTCATAATGGTTCAACATGATCAGCACTTCAGCAGCTCCAGTTCTGCTTTCACTTTCAGTAAGAATTATTTAAATGTCAGAACTGTCCAAAGTTTGTTACAAAGATTTTGATAAATTTACTGATTTAATTATTCCAGTTTCAAATATAATTGTTGAACATAGTCACATACTTTGCTGGAGTGCCATATGTTCAGTGACATAATGTTATGAGTGTGACCCTACATTTTCAACTGTATGTTCTAGCATTACATTGTTAACCAACAGTGACAGTCCTATAGACCTTTTCAGGCTTTTATTGCTGAAGGTCTCAAAATCCCACTTTTTAAGATAAGATAAAATAGGATAAGATCCAACTTTATTGTCCATGAGAGGCACATCAATTTCGTTTCCAGCAGAATAGACATTAATGTANTTAATTATTCCAATTTCAAATATGATTGTTGAATATGGTCACATACTTTGCTGGAGTGCCATATGTTCAGTGACATAATGTTATGAATGTGACCCTACTTTTTCAACTGTATGTTCTAGCATTACATTGTTAATCAACAGTGACAGTCCTATAGACCCTTTCAGGCATTCATTGCTGAAGGTCTCAAAATCCCACTTTTTAAGATAAGATAAAATAGGATAAGATCCAACTTTATTGTCCATGAGAGGCACATCAATTTCGTTTCCAGCAGAATAGACATTAATGTACATTGCACATGTTACATAGGGCAGAATATTGGCTTCCTTCACAATAAACTCTTCCATATAACAGAAAGCCTATGTCACCAAAATGCCAGAAATTTTGGAAATCGCATTGTTTTCAGCCTTTATTGTGAAGTGCGTGCTTCCATGGCTCGGGAAAGAGACCTTCTGGCAAAAAATGGTAGAACTAAGTAAATTTATGGATGCCCATGACTATCCATTTAGGAAGAGTTTCTCGTGGCAATGAAATTAGTAAATTCTGATGCCAGTAACATAAAAATAACACAATCTGATTAAAGGCCCTTTTTTTGCCCTCCAATATAATATACAATCAAGCATGGATAATTGAAATTCTTTGGGACCGCCTCATATTGCTTAAGTCTGCCAAAGTCTGAGGAGTATGTGAGGCACTTGTGTAGAGAGTTCAGGTCTGAAAGGTTTGTTTGAGGGAACCACATTTTCAACTTACATGTGATTGATGTATTCATGCTCGTCTGTATCTATATTTTTGTACACAAGCTTCTGATGACATTGTATGAAAAACATTTTCATATTTATTTTGCCATGATTAGAAAACTCCAGCACGACACAACAGAGTCAGTATGTCTTGTTCAGAGTGAGGCATTCCCTTGATCACCCAGAGGCACCAGAGTAAGTTTATGGTTTAGACATCTTTACTGAAACTACCCTAATTACATACAGTCGACTCCGCTTAATCGCCCTTCCTCGGGATCACGGAAAAAGTGGGTGATTAAGCGGAGAAGCGATTAACCCTTTCACCTTTGGAGCCTACCTGCACAGGCCAGACTGAAATCTTAGCACAAAGGACATAACTCCGCCGAAAAATCCTACACACATTTTTAAAAAATTCATAACTAAGTCAAATATTGGTATTGAATGCTGAAATTTGTTTGTTGTCATCATTGCCAAACAAATTATACGTCGTACCATCAATATACAGTCCCTGTAGCTTCACGATACAAGCGTAAAATGTCCTCCATGTTGGCAAAAAAAATCCACAAAATCAGACACAAATTGAAAAATTCATTACTCCTGTATGCCTTGGCCGATTTCGTCAAACAAAGGCGTAAATCAAGGGCAATCACTCTACTTTTCAGTAAAATCTCGCCTGAGTACGTCGATTCTCTGGTTCGGCGCGAGAACCGGAAAAGGAAACACACCATACAGGGGGTGTGACGGGGGTGTGGCGGCGACACCCAGCGACTCCATGGGTTAGCGATAGAAGCGACTCCAAGGGGCAAAGGGTTAAGCGGAGTAGGCCATATTTTTGGTAATGGGGTTAAATTTCTTTGATGTCGTTGTTTGATGTCGTGCATTGACGCCTTCTCGTCACCAGACTCAGGACAGATTCGAGTTTGACGGTATTGTAGTGCACAAAACGTTTGATTTCCGCGGTCTCTGTCATTGGCCACCTTGCAGTAGCCCAACAAGCAATAAGGAGTAAGATGGCACAGTTGGGATCGACCGTTCATCCACATGACATGTTCTCTGATCTAGCTGAGACGGAAGGCGTGGGGAGAGGAGACTATACGACTTTTGGTGCATCAGCATTAATGGACGGGCAACGGCGGTGATGCATAACGTGGGACAAAGGGAGACAAGGGGAGGGGGAGGTGGAGAGGAAAGGCTTATCACACCTATTTCGGTGTGGTAGCTGTCACTCAGTCAACCGGTCTGCCATCCGTCGCGCAGTTAAAGCGTCTGTGTACATATTTGTTTGTCAACTGTAATCCTTCAACCGCTGATCTTTGAATTCACGGGCACTGAAGAGTGGGTCGATTATCCAAAGTGAGGGGGGATTATCCAGTGACTTTTATATAGAAAAAAATTTAGTTCCTGGGAAATGAGGCGATTAAGCGGAAAAGGCGATTAAGCGGAGTCAACTGTACTTTGGTTTGGCTGAGCTGGTAACAGAGTAGTCATAGACTTGAAGCATCTCGCACAAAATTGTGGAAAATTGCCATTGGCATTTCCAGTCTTAAAAAATATCTGGAATCAGCTAAAGTGGCCATGAAGAAAACATGGAAATTTCAAAATATTTGATTAGCATTCATAAGCTTTTGTGGAAGTTGTGTTCTGTGCATCAATTACTGCAAAATTTGTTGAACATTGGGTGATTTTTATGTGACAAGCACTAGCATTATAATAGTTTTTGTTACTGTATTATTATAGAAGATTTATGTTAGACCGTCTTGAAATATCCGGGGAAAAGTCATAGGGATAAAACTTGTCATTCCGTATAAACTTACTGAGTGATACTCAGGAGATTTTCTCTTTATTCCAGCCACATTAGATATCTGGGTCAAGCAGAGATGGGTGACAGAGGACGCCAAACACTTGTGCGAGCGTGCCTTGATGTTGCCTGCTCCAGTAATGTGAAGGAATTCCTTACAGAAATGGGTTTCAGGTATGTTGATTTGCATTTGAAGTGGTTCTGTTATCATACATTTTTTGCTAGCTTAGAAAGTTAAATCTTTCTTTGGTCAGGCAGTATAGTGTGGCAGGTATTTTCTTTACACAAGTGACTTGTACCTTGTGATTAAGTCTTTATTAATACATGTACCTGGTTTAACACATGTACAAGCTCATGTAAATATGAAGGAAATGTAGCAATTCTCAAGATCGATTGGGCAGAGTGTGTGGTTGTTCCTAACCAATTATCCAAATTCTGATCAAACTTACAAACCTGTTTTGTACAGTAGTCAACTATGGTATTACTCCTGCATGATGATTGTTCATATCATGTTTAAGCCCAAACATGGAGTTGTGAATGAATACACTGTTTTCTTTCTAATCTTGACCATGACCTCACAGGGGTTATTACGACATGTATTAGGAAAGTGCCTGATCTTATAAGTGTTTTGAACACTATATGCCAATTGTCAAAATTTTGTCAGGTTGATAATCTACAAGCATTTTAAAGGTCACTACATATGCACAGTTCAAACTGCATCAGTGAGCTGCTAATCTGTTTAAGGTTATTGTAGGGCAATATGTCTTGAAGATGTTTACCAGTGACTATGAACCCATATGGACATAAGTTATGAAAACATTATAAATTGAGTAAGATGGCAATCAGTAATTTGATATTTTTAATTCCAACCATCATATCTTGTCCTCATTTTCTCCCAGCAGGCATCTGCAACATATTATTGATTTTGTAGTGATCATTTTGACATAGAATTCTTTAAGAAGACGGTTTGCAATATGGATTTAATATCAGTTTCGAGTTGGACATTGCTTGGTCCTAGAACCTGCATCATTGCACCTGGGATATTTTCATATGTGCTCTTCCACCTGTTTTAACAACCACTGGGGATGTGTTAGCTCACTGATCTCCCTTAATTTTTTCTTCTTATACAGTCGACTCTGCTTAATCGCCCTTCCTCGGGATCACGGAAAAAGTGGGCGATTAAGCGGAGAAGCGATTAAGCAGAGAAGGTAATTTCAGTCATATTTTTGGTAATGGGGTTAAATTTCTTTGATGTCGTGGTTTGATATCGTGCATTGACACCTTCTTGTCGCCAGACTCAGGACAAACTCAGGTTTGACGGTGTTGTAGCACACAGAATGTTTGATCTTCGCGGTCTCTCACATTGGCCACCTCGCAGTAGCCCAGCAGACAATAAGGAGTAGGATGGCATGGTTGGGATAGACTGTTCATCCACATGACACGTTCGCTGATCTAACTGAAATCCACAGACAGGCGCAATCAAGGCGAGGGGGAAGGAGACTATACGGCTTTCGGTGCATTAGCATTGTCGGACTGGTGAAGGCAGTGATGCGTAGCGTGGGACGAAGGGAGACAAGGGGAGGGGGAAGTGGGGAGGAAAGGCTTATCACACCTATCTCGGCGTGACAGCTGTCACTCACTCAACCGGTCTGCTATCCGTCGCGCAGTTAAACCATCCGTGTACATTATTTGTTTGTCAACTGTAACCCTTCAACTGCTGATCTTTGAATTCATGGGCGCTGAAGAGTGGTGATTATCTGGAATGAGAGGCGATTATCCAGCGACTTTTATATAGAAAAAATTTGGTTTCCTGGGAAATGAGACGATTAAGCAGAAAAGGCGATTAAGCGGAGTCGACTGTATAATACATGCATATGTCTCATTGCTCTTTCACAGAATGGATCATGACTATGTGACAAAGGGCTATTTCTTTCACAAAGGAAGGATGAAAGTTACAGTTTTCAAGATATTTAGGGTAAATTTTGGATAGGCTAGTGTCACCTGCTACTGCTAGTTCCAAATAATGGAAAGGACTAGACTGATATCACTTGCTTTTTTCCTCAAGATTCTTCTGTTCATTTCATTATACCTCAGTAAAATGGTAAGTGTCATCCCATTTCCATGTAAGGCATGTTATCTTGTTCAAGAATATTCATTTGAGATCAGTTTTTATCGTCAGTATAAATATGGGAAAGTCCCTTCCTAAAAGAGCAAGGCAATGGAAGAACCTCAGATGAAGTACCCTTGTCTCATAAGTATTTTGGCCCTTGACCACTCTCGGTTTCATATTTTAAGCCTCAAAGTGCACTGTGAAAAGTTTATTAAATTTTGGAACTAACATTTATATGATCATAATATAGCACTCTTTATAAGTAGGTTTGGGTTTGTTACAGACCTGCTTGTGATCACAGTTCTAGAGGATGCTAGAAATTTAGATGCATAAAAATGTCATTCCTTCATACAGGTAAAGTTTCTAGCCTGTAATTCAAGTATGGTCTTCCTGGTCAGTGAAAACAAAGCTTACTTCCACCTCAAGCAAATGTAAATGGAGGTGTGATTGTATCATCAGATCTCACTTCTAAAAGTAAAAGATACATCAGTCAATAAAAGCCATTGTAACAGAATAAATTGGCCAAATTTATACCTCTGTCAGTGGAAAAGTGAAAAGCTGAGGTAATGATTGTAAGAGCTGTGGTTTGTGATGCTCGGAGAACCATCCATTCACAAAAACTGAGAGTGGTCCATTGGCAGGGCAAAACAAAATTCGGGTAAAGCTTTATCCTTTGGCTTGTTTTAGGTCTCCTTAACAAAATGACAAAAAAAAAACTTTCTTCTATTGGCAGCTGATACAACCTGGCAAGACAGACCCAAACAATCTGGAGCCCTTGGGTCAGTCACATCTGGTGGAACTCAGTGTAGTGGCACCACTGGGACAAGAACAGATTGGGGAGGACATGAAAAACTTTGCAGATCAACTCAAACCGTATCCTTTTACCAGCTACCTTGTTTTTGGTAGAATGAAAAGCAAGCAGCTTTGTACCATGACAAAGATGATATAGCCCTTTCAGCTGTGAACAATATACTTTTGACAGTTCATAGCCTATAGTCTAGGATAAATGTACATGTTTTCCACAGTTGTATTGTCAATGTGTGAAAAGTGTTGTCAATGGTAAGAGGGTTGTGGTGGGAGCTGGCATCACAGATCTATCAGATGTAAAGGGAAAACAATTTGTCTTTCTTTTCTAGAGCACAGGCCTGCACAAATGAAATCCACTCAGTTTTTTTGAATATGTTGCATGCAACAAGTATTTTTTAAAATAAATTCAGGGCTGCATTTCCCCACTTTTGCACTGCGGTCTCAGTTTCTTTGAATATTTGTGCACGAACTGTTCAAGGGCTTATTTTCTGTATGCTGCTATGATAATCTAGAAAGTTGGACAATTATGGATGTGGAACCTAAAAAGTTTTAGAGCTCAAAATTGACATCCAGTGATTTCTTACTCTCTCAGTTGAACTTTGATGCCAAAGTGAAAGTATGGTTCATCATGCAAGTTCATGACTGACATTCCTTAACTCTTCTTCAGACTCGTGATGCTAGAAAAATTTGATCACAGAAGGATACAGTAACAACAATTTGGAATACCTGGAATCAGCTACCACATGAAACTCAGTGTATTGACCATATCATTCATATACTGCACTTTGTCATCTCTGAATGTTGTAAATAAATCACACGAAAACTAAGTACTTGGAGTTTGTCAAATACTGTATGCCATAGCTATACTTTACATGTAGCTGCCAAAGTTTTGCTGTCCTCTTTATCTATGAAAGTAAGTGCACTGTGGAGTGATAGTGGTATATATGTACAGTCAGTAACCAGCTGTTGATGTGACTAACAGAACAAATCTTGTATGGACTTGGTCCCACACTTACTGAGGCTGAATACCAAGAACAGTTATCATATAACCAGTTTGTGTGATTGCACTGAATTTCAGAAAATGGAAAGATATTATTATGACAAGAGAACTCACTTAACACAACAGGGCTTTATCGAAAGTCTTGATTAATGAGAAAATCTCCTTCCATAGGCCCTCTTTATTCATAGTAAAATTTACAACTAACCCGATTAGGTAGTGGAGGCTAGTGATGCCATGTTCTGTTTCTTTTTTCAAATTCCTTCTTGCTGCATGTCTTCTCTATTTACCCTACCTCATATGGACGTGATCTGTCTGGCTCTTTACCTTGAATTACAGCTTAGATGATAGGATGGGAAAGTGTCAAAGCACTTACAAACATAAAAAATCTTTACCTGTGTGCTTGAAATAATATACCACAGAGAGGTAAAATGCTTGTCTTCTGATGTGACAGATGTGAGTGTGAGAGATCCTGGGGTTGGATCCCGCTAGAACAAAGTATACACAAAAAAGTGTCCTTTTGATATGGGTTCAAACCACATCCCTGAGCCCATAACTGGAAGTTAGACATAGTAGACAACGGTTAAAATGAAACTCACAGGGGCAGTATTTTCTTTCGGCTTAGCCGTCGTGTTATTTGGGTTAGCACTAGTTTTTTAACAAGGATAAAGCAGAAAATGAATGGGGCTGCTTTTGTTTTCTCTCATTTTAGTAGTACTTTCATTTTCATTTTAACTATTGCTTACTGCGCAAGCAAAGAAACACCTTAGAGACTGTAGGCCTGCCTATTACGGATTTCAGCAGTCTCTGAGGCATCATTCAGTTCCTACATCACCTTGGAATTTCCAGAATTGCTGGAATTCACATGAAATAAGTTTTATAAACAAAGTCTCCTCAAATGTTCTCAGAATCACCTGGTAAAATGACATGATAAAATTATCCACCAAGTTCTACGGCCGACACCTGAAAATGTATTTTCACACTGGAGCATGAGCCTTACTTATAAGAAAAAAAAAAAGTACACAAGCACACACAGACATGGACAGACAAGCAGGCACATCCCTCCCAGCATGTCCATATCCATCATAACTGGGCCACATGAAGCTACTATAATGTATTATAGTAAACTCAGTTGTTGTAAATACTCTCTTGTAGTAGTTGAATGAACAGACGTCACAAAGGCAAGGACTTGTGGTTTTAATATTTATTGTTGCTTGTGTCATGTAATTGATGCAGCAGATACGACACACAGTTCTCGGCAGGCAGTGTCCAGCTTCCAGGCAGTGCTAGTGGGGAGGAAAGTTACCGACCAGCCCAGAGTGAGAGACAGGGCTCCAGAATTTCAGGCTCTGCCACATTTTTGTGGAAAAGATAAACATTTAAGGGAAGCTGCACTGAAGGCTGAACACTTTACCTGGACATATTGTACATCAAAATAAAGGGGAGGACATGACAAATCTAACTAAAACAAAGTCCCAAGCACTACTAAATGTACAAGCCTACAACTAAGCTGTGAAGTATAGCAAATCTGAGCTTTTCGACTTTACGGTGTAATAACTCACGTAATAAAATTTTATGGAATATAACTAATACATTTCCTGAAAGATCTTTTGAAGACGAAACAGATGTTATAATTAGAAAAATTCTAGAACTAAAAAAAGATATTTGAAGCCACAGTTTGAGGAAAAGCACACTTTGCAACCTATGTTTAAAATGCATGTAAAAGTGAATTTTATGAACTATAAATGGTCTGATGAAGAGAAAATGGTTTAATGAAGTAACTGTGTATGAAATTCACTACAGTATTGATTTGAGGATTTCTCGAAGTTCAAGGGAAAGCATTACTTGCTAGATGCATGAAGAATACCCAGGAAGGTTAAACAAAGATCATGTATACAATAGATGGGTAAGTCATCTTGGTATCCTGAAGGCAGCAGACAGTCTAGCTCATTTCCTGATAACACGAGGAGCATCATCATCTCAGACTATAAGTGTATTGTATTGATTTATAAGACTCCCTCAAGGCATTCTGTGGGTAGGGTTTAAAAGGGCAGTGTTAGAGTTAGGGGCAAGGTTAGGAAAGAAAGAGGATCCCTAGATCTTGTTCAAAGATTCTCCCTAAGATGCTTTCCCTTTTCTTTGTTCCTACTCTGTCCTTCACACAAAACCAAGTGTACATGTACAAGATCATAAGCTCAAGATTACATCAAATGGATCTAGAACTTTAACGGTAACCTGACTTGACAAATGTAGGTCCTAGGAGCTTGTGCAGGCTTCGGTGTTGTCGTTGCTGGTCTGGGTGTTTACCTGCTTGTAGATATTGGGTGAACAGGATCATCTATCAAATAAAAAGACAACGGCGGGCGTTTAGTAATGTGTACATGTATGCACATTGAAAATGAGGTAAAGTGAAAAGAAGAGAGAGGGAGGGAGATGAACTGAGGATCACTCTG